>JAZGTJ010009896.1:0-18780 GCA_036877575.1 Botia almorhae | reverse complement strand
AAATCCAACTCCGCCCCCTGAATCTGGATCCAACTCCGCCCCTTGGATCTTGATCCAACTCCGCCCCTTGGATCTTATGTACTGCATTGAGGTGCTACTGGTAGTTACAGGGGCAAACAAAGGCATCGGTCTGGCAATTGTGAGAGGGCTTTGCAAAGCGGGATACAAGGGGGATATTCTCCTAACTGCCCGAAATGAGAAGCTGGGGCAGGAGGCTGTTTCTGCACTGCACGCTGAAGGGTGCAAAAACGTAATTTTCCACCAACTTGATGTCTGTGACCAAGGAAGCTCTTTGAAACTCCGAAAGTTTCTGCTGGAAAAATACGGCGGCCTGGATGTTCTGGTTAACAATGCGGGAATTGCCTTCAAACGTTAGTACAAGTCATTTAGAAAGTTCGTAAATGTGTAAAACCGCGCTTACAATTTTAGGCTGCAAGAACGTTTCTCTAACGTTTCTCTCCCATTAAATAACAAAAACGTAAAAAATGCTTCTGAACAAAATGTGTTGTTTTAAGATATTGTATTACGTAATTTAATAACGTTATTAAAACGTTCCACTAACTACTTAAGAATAACGTTTCTGATATGTTATATAAAACGTTAAAAACGTTGTACTAGCTTTACTGCAGAAAAGTTTTTGTAACTTTAGGATAACTTTTACAGAGCGTTAGCCAGCGTTCTGAGAACGTTCCCTGTTAGCTGCTAAGTTACTAGTCGGTAACTACACGGTGTAATGATTTTTGACGAATAGATCTTTAAATAAAAATTGAATTTTACATTCCTAAAGTTTTAGAAATCATTTTATTATTTGACTATAAAACAATATCTTGTTTGGAGCATGCGCATGCAGTCAATAGCAATTGTACTTGTCTTTTCAGATGCTGCGACAGAGCCGTTCGGAGAGCAGGCTGAGGTGACCATGCGTACTAACTTCTGGGGAACCCTGTGGGTGTGTCATGCCCTTCTGCCCATCCTTCGACCCAATGCTCGGGTGGTCAACGTGTCCAGCTTTGTCAGCAAGAAGTCACTGGATCAGTGCAGCGCTGAACTGCAGGCGAAGTACGACTGACAGCTCATAGGTTTTAAAAATGTGTTATGATAACAGACATTTATAAGTGTTACTGGTTTACAGGGAATGTTCTCAGAACGACGGCTAACATTCTCTCAAAAAATGTTCTTGCGGTAACATTAGTAAAACGTTTTTAACATTATATGTCATATGTATATTTTCAAATATGTGTAATAGGGTATTCCTCAGTGGGACATATTTAAAATGCAGAAATAAAAAATCTGAATAATGTTCTTAGAATCAAGGAATAATGTTAATTTAATGTCTAAAAAACTGGACGTTTCGAATGTTCCTAGAATTCTCAAAATAACATTTTTAACAGTTTTGCTACTTAATGGAAACTTGAGGGAAACATCCTTACAACCTAAAACTGTTAGCTGGGATAATTGTTTGTGTTTTTTTTATCTTTGGTCAGATTTAGAAATGCGCAGATTGCTGAGGAAGACCTGTGCTTGTTGATGGGAGAGTTTGTTAGTGCTGCACAGAAGGGCGATCATACAGCTCAGGGCTGGCCAAGCACTGCATATGGCACCACTAAGGTAACAAACATCCATGTTGTCCCTGCATGCAAAGATTTTTCTATTTTTTCAGGCTATAATCTTGGCCTATCATTCAATAAGCAAGCCCACAAGAATCACAATATGTGTGTAGAATGTTGGATATCTGCAGAGCTTTTTCTGCAGCAGGTATTTGTGGCAGTTCCTGAAGTTGTTATTACTGAATCTTATTTTTCCTGTCTTCTGCAGATTGGTGTGACCGTGCTTTCCAGGATCCAGGCACGAGTTCTCACCGAGACAAGGCCGGGAGATGGTATCCTCCTGAACGCCTGCTGTCCCGGATGGGTGCGGACAGACATGGCTGGACCGAACGCTACCAAGAGTCCAGAGGAAGGGGCGGAGACTCCTGTCTACCTGGCCATGCTGCCTGAAGGGGCCAAGGAGCCACACGGGCAATTAGTGTGGGACAAAACTGTACAGGAATGGTAGGAAGAAAAGCCAAATGCATTAGTGCATTTCATTTGAAGAACATTCCATCTGCTTGTTTGTGTTATTGTGAAACAACCAATTTATAAGAACGCTAAATAAAATGACTCTTTTCAAATATGCTTAATCGTTTGTTGTTTTTAATAGCTTTACTTATCACCATGTCATCCCACATGTTTATGACTGTCTTTCTTCATTCTGTGGTGGGGTTTTCCTTTAAACCCGGATTATCTCATTTTAAGATAAGATAGTTGCTTGTCATCTTTAGTCTGCACTAAAATGAACCTTCATCTACATCTTAACAAAACTTATACACACTATATGCACTTTTGTTGACTATAAATAAACACAATATGTATTTTGCAAAATCATATATTGTAGCCACTGAAAATATTTCAGTCCGATTACATTCACATTCTGTTTGCTGTTCACTATGTAGAATACTGTGTAGATTATGTAGACTGTGAACCACACCCACCCCAAAATAAAAAGTTGTTTTTATGTTACAGTAATAATGACCAAAAAACTTGCAATAACTGTAAAATGACCTTGATGTTATGCAAGCTTTTGCCCTATATGTGTTATCTATCTTATTGCTACATTGCTGTCATAACATCTTGAGCCCTTGATCTTCAAATAATACATTGACTGTTAAGATTTTCCTTTATGTCACAGTTATTACAGATATTACATGTAAATCACCACACAGATAGGACATATAGGATACAGAAAACAGCCACTAGCCATTGCAGAGAAAATTAAAGAAAAATCTGCTAAATGAATTACAGTAAATATTAACATCACTGTGTACACCTGTTGCCTCTAATATTAACAGTCAATTGTTACAATTTTCAGGTGTTTGGAAGATTTGGGTTGATTTGAAGTGACAACTTTTCTGTGGATGTAATTAGTGTATAAAATAAACATGTTTTTTCTGGCATCAGTAAATAATCGGTTATTGCAAGAGTTATTCCAGTACCAGTGGAATTCTTAATAGAAACCAGATCATAAAACCATCATGTGGGGTTGTAATAATAATATAAAGGACACAATAATCCCAATAACCAGATAACCAGAAGTTGACTGTGTAGATCAACCGCAGGAAACTGATTTTCTTCCTTGGTTAGGCGTAATGTTTGCATGGCCAATGCGTTTAGTTATGGCGGCTTAACTTAAGTGTAGTACTCGAGTGAGTGCAGTAGAGGGCACCATAGATTTGTAAAAAAATTGACGCTTGGAAAAACGCTTGGAAAGGATTGTAACACAATGCTTAATGTAGATATTAAACGAGCTAGACTTTCATTTGGAAAACTTGGAAAACATTTTTCATATCATCTATGATAAACAAAGGTAAATACGCCTTACAAGTCAATCTGTAGAAAACAACAATAAGGAATACAGCTTCCACTGTTCATTTCCATTCCACTACGCTTTCAATGGTCTATATCCCAGTTGTGTCACTAGAGGGCAGCATTGAATTACTATTGCGAACAATCTTGAACGTTTGACTAGACTGCTTTTCTTTCCTGTTATTGCTACTGTTTTTATTTATTTAAATAAAAGTATGATGTGGCCATGTTTAAAGGCTGACTTTTATTAATTAAATATTAGCATTTTATCTATCTATCTATCTATCTATCTATCTATCTCTCTCTCTCTCTCTCTCTCTCTCTCTCTCTCTCTCCCTCTCTTAATTCAATTCATGTTATTTTCCAGCAAGAGTATAAAAATGCAGTAATCTAGCAGATGGTGCACAAATATTAACTGTAACTATTTAATTCACTTCCTTTATAATATCCGACAATATATGCCAAATAAAACAACTTGCAGGAAATTGTGTTTCCTGAACACCTGTAATGTATGTGTGGACAATGGAAATTGCACATAAACTCATCGCTCATTTTGTCAGTAACCACGCAGAGTCTGAGTTAAAACAATATTTTGCTGTTTACTCTTTTGAAAAGCACATATCTGGGAACAAATTTTTCACTGCCAAAAGCATTTACACAATGACTGTTACATGAAACTTTTATGGTGGACCTAAAATTACAGATTGCACAGCTTTCCTAAACCAGAACGTACAGAAATATTATACGTCACTATATACAGTCTGTACAAAAAAATGTCCTGCAATTTATGTTAGACTGACTACAAAGAAATCCAAAGTTTGTTTGCAAAATGTTTATCGGTTGTTTAAGAAAATCTAGAATCACACTGTGCAGAAATTAATGAGTTGTGATAAGGTGAGAGTTATCTGTTAAATACGAATATTGTCAGTCGGCACCTTTATATTAAACAGTGGCAGAATATGGCCGCTTGTAATGCTAATGCTACATGTATGTCATACTGTACAGAGTGATATTCCGTAGAGTGATATTCAGACATAAACCACGACAGTGGAAAAATGTATATTTCAAACAATGAATACAACTGTGATGTTTGTGAACCAAAAAATAATAATAAACAGGCAATAATAAAGGCAGAACAAAAAATGTTTTCCTCGTTAGGGTACAAACGCAGGCCGGACATTCTGGATATTCCGGATATTCCTCTCATCGGGATCACATGGAATTCAGCAACACTTGCAGGACTTTACAATCATATTGGACAGCTGCTCTACCTGAAGAAGAGACATTTTGCATCAGATGCATTTTTGGTTTTATAAATACAAAATGGCCGCACCCTCAAATATCACATTCTTATGTTGACCGCTGAGGAAAGTTTCAGTTGATTGACGCTGGAATACCACAGAGGAAGAATCAAAGACATTTTGGAAAACAATCACCTTATGTTGTCTTCCCACATAGTACAGAATAGGCAGTGGATCCAGAACCTGAGGAACACAGCAAGGCTGGGCAGATGCGCCAGGATTATGATGTCTATACAGTGCGAGTACCTGTGGTGGTGAGGCAAACATATTCATATGTTTTATATTATATTATATTTACATTATATTAGACGCTATATTTTCTAAAGGATGGAATAATTAAATGTTTTAAAGCGTTCTGCTTCATACCTGTGAGTACTTATTTTCTGAAGTCCAAAAGTAGGAGCAAGAGCCAGAACAATAGTTGGCATAGTAACCAGAGGGCTCGTGTATCCACTTCCAGCCCAGATCTTTGCGAAAATCAATATACAGACTTCTCACACAGCACCCGTCAGACCTTCTGTGTTAAAACAAAAGGGTAAATATGACAAAATTGAGACGTATCCCAGGGAACATTCTCAAAACGTTGGCTAATGTTTTCTAAATGATGGAAAAACTGTTATGTTTCTGCTAACATTACGGAAACATTACTACAACCGAAAAGTGTGAGCTGGGATAGCACTGTGATCTTGATACGTTATATATGCACAAAAGAAATCTTAAATTTTATTTGAAGACTCACTCTTTACAAACTGCCTCTGTGTCTGCTTGCCGCTTGGTGCGCGATTTCAGATGATGGTCAACAGGAAGTGACATCACCAAAATGTGGGGCCTTAATTGCGCAAGTAGGTACTGTGTGTCAGTTCTTGTATCAGACAAACCTGCATACAGAATGATTCATATTAGGCTATTTTAGGATAACATCAGTTTGTTAATCTAAGGCATGGCTGAAATAACTTGATCTTTTATTACTTATTATTACTAACCTGTTATTGTGAATTGAAAATCTGGTTGCGGTTCATTACAACCACAGTGTAGCTTCAGCTGAAATCCTTGTTCCTTCTCTATGATTAAAATTTTAGAGCAAGTTTAATTTATCATATATACATTGCATATACTGTACAAAGAAGATCAAAGCTAGTCATGTTTTCGCAGTGTATAAGGCAGGTTTTTCTATTTCTGTATTGGCTACAAAGCAATTATTGATCATTTTAACTAGCAGCAGCAGTAGCAGTTAACTTGTGTGGCAACCCAATGGCATGTTGTCACACTATATGAGAGAAATTGTTACAAAGGAACATGTTATTAAATAGCCCGTTATAAGCTTGTCAGCCAATTTTAACAACTAAAAAAACACAAAACAAGAGGTGAAGCGTGACGACTAGCCCCGGTTTAATTTAATATTTTTTATTAAATATTTTTTAAATTTAATATTTTTTATATTTCTTATTAACAAGGACAATATTTTTTCATATCAAACCTCTAGGATCCACTGTTGATCTTACAGAGTAACATTTATTCTCACCTGACGTCTGCAGCCAGTCCTTCAGGGTCTGTGTCACATCAAAAGACAGCCATTTGCCGTCCAGTGCCTTAGAAATAAAGCGAGAATCCAGGTAACGAGATTTATCCCCCATGACCCGATGTAGCTCCAGTCTCTGTTCTGATCCGGGAGGTATTCGAACGTGTTTAATGAGCAGTCGCAGCTCAGCCTGGTAAATGATGGGCTCTGAACTCAGTGTGTGATTCACTTCTGTGATGTTGAACCATAAGTGCTTATCCGGGTTGATTTCCACTAAAGCAGAGAGCGAAATGTTTGGAAACATGCTTATACCCATTTATGGTATGTTTGTATGAAGCACTCAAAGTTTTTGAGAACGAAAGGGTCTGTTTTTATGTGTATGGAGGGGAAAAACAAGCTAACAATTATAGGCCATTTTAGTTTTGTAAAAACGTTTCCCTAATGTTTCATCAAGTAGCGAAAACCTAAGAATAACGTTTTGATATACCGTTTACATGTTTGTACATGTAATGTTCTACTAACGTTCAAGCAGGAGCGTTTTGAAAAAACTTTAAAAGAACTATTAGAGAACTGTAGCCAACATTCTGAGAACGTTCCCTGTCCGCTGGGGTAGTAATGATATTTAAGTCCCGGTGAAATCATATGGTAGTGTTTTTTTAAAGTAATCATTTACATAATGCAGAAATTAGGTAAGACAATGAAATTAGCAAAAAACGGGCAAAGTAATAAAAAGTCGTGGAAATCAGGCTGGCATTAAAACCCCAAAGAAAGCAACTGTAGCAACAGTCAGTTGCTGTTTTTCCAAGTTAATTTTAGAAGCCATAACATTCCCATTTAAGAAAAACAATGTCGCCGTAGTCCAAATATGGTTATAAGATGCAATAACAAATGAACAGACAAGTTAGCTTTACCAAAACACTCTCAATCCAGCATGAGTCACTCATAAGCGTTCTCTAAGCGGCCCTTCTTCCTGTTTGCGGTCAGATAATTTGAACACACCCTCGCGTCTCTGAAGACATCATCAGGCACAAGGTCTTTCAGCTGCTAAATTCATCCAATTATGGCAGTTACAGCTAAATTATTACAGAGGCTAAACAAGGCAGATAACAACAGGCCTTTGAACCAAAAGTCTACTTACTTATTTTTATCGAGAACTTGTGTACTTCTTTAGCATAGTATTCCTCCTCTATGGATTCTTCTGTAAGGGAAAGTTCATGGCCTTTCTTCTCTTCAGTTAACTCCACTGTGCTGTTGTAGACTGATATGAGCTCTCCGGGGACGTTCTGGGATTCTCCTTCGTCCACTTCTGGTTCCTTAGACAATCGCAGCTTGCTGAGAATCTGACCACGAATCGCTTCGATACGTTTTCTCTTTATCAATTCCAGGTCTAAAGGACTGCAGGTTGACAAGGCTTCACTATAGTACAAAAATCCCAGCAGGCATTGCAGTGCCAGTAATAATCTTTCCGCCCTCATGGTCAATCTTGGATTCGGAAAAAAATGGAATATGTGAGTTGTAGGTCTGAAGCAACTGGATTTTGAGGTGTGATGCTGGATTCACTTAAGCATTGACGAAATTTCAGCGTGAACTGGTGCGGTCTTCACTTTTTTCAAACCCAAGGGCTAGAATCAGAACCAAAACGTCACATTTGTGTGATACTGCAGCCCATATTACTGACCATCTGGTCGGCACCAAAATGTCAATGAACTTGATAAACACAAAACTCACCAGTGAAGTCAGAGATCCATCATACTGGTACACAACAAATGTCCTCATGAGGTATCACGCTTCAATTGCGGTACATCATCCCCATTCGTCCTCCACTTAAATGTCTTTCTTCCTATTGAGATCTTTATATCGGCGGTTCAAAATAATATCAGTGATTTCTGTGTCCTCTCTTTGTTCTGTAAACCCTTAGTTTGCTTTCAAACTAAGGAATGACAAAAGAGGAAAAGGAAGTAGCACAGTTTAAGCAAATGAGACAGCACTTCCTTTGTAGTTTCCCCTGCAGATTTAACCCACACTACGGATAGCACGCAAGCCGGGTTCAAGGATGACGAGTATATAAAGCATACATAACATCATTAGAACTTTCTCGAAGTATTAAGGGTATTGTAAGGAAATGACTAAATCCCACAACACAGAAAAAATGTTAGGACTTTATCTCCTAGAATATCTTCCACAGTTCATGGCAACTAAATGCAGAAGTAATTCCCATAGGAAGTATCCTACATTCAGACTTGAGTGTTCTCACAAGAAAGCAGTTTTAAAGCAATGGTAGCAAAGGCCTCTATAATACCAGCAAACTCGTCAATATCGATATTTACTCAGGATGAGCACAAAGACAGAAACAAAGCAACACTATAATAACCATTTGAAACCTATTAGTAAAACAAGTTTGGGTCAAGTTCATTTTTTAATGCGAAAGTTTCGTACCCCTTCGGAGAACAGACTGGGCTGATCCAGCAAAACCTTTGTTTCTGTGTATTTGATAGAAAACATGCTAAACGTGACTCACTGTGTGAGCTTTTTCACTCTTTTTCTGTTTTTACATAAGCAGAACTCCACACAGGAAATGACTAAAAAGTAATAATGTCAGATCTTCAGCAGCAGTTCTGTCTTATCTTAAAAACACAGACACTACAAATGTGTCAAGTGATGTTAAAGAAAATGACATGTACCGATACGACTGTGGTTTGTAAACCGTGGACATAAATAGAAGCACAGCCTGTACACTGGAGAAGGGCTTTACAAACTTCGGTCTGTTTCTGTGTTTTTCTGTCTTTTCTGTGTTCTTTAATCTCAATGTATGATTCAGAGATTGTCCACATTTGAAAAATTTATTCGCTTTAGAATACATTGTATAAAACCAGGTGTACAAAATGTATACAAAAAAGTTCTATATATAAAACAAATTCTGTACTCCAACCAATATTTCAGTCAATACATCCTACACACTATATATTTACATTTTTGATAATCACATAAACCTTATGTAGGTACCTCTGTTCAACACAAAACAACGAAATACTTTGCAAAGACATTTCTGAAGATATACAGTCTGTCCTCATGTCTCCACGCCATATCTGTCGAAGTGCCTCATGATAATGCAGAGTTCTAGTTCCACGGTACCCATGGCAACCGTGTGGAGTCTGTATCTGTCCGCTCCGCTGTAAATGACATCTGGATAGCGCAGCTGCGGGCCTCCACCGACAAAAATCTGAGCAAGCTGGTCCTGCCAGGATCCCAGCGGTCGCCACGTCACACACTGCAGGCGATGCTGTCCTGGACTTGATGGTACATGACAATACCCGTAACCATACAGCTGGCATCGGCCAAACGAGTCCTGATGCCACACTTGAAGATGAAGCTTTGGCCATCCTGGAGATGAAGAACACACGCCATACATTCACGTAAGCTGTTTAACTAACAACTGACTCTACCTAAAAGATTTATCATTAAACAAACACCTTGGAGGCCTTTAGTGGCATAGTGCAGATCAATGGGATGACTCCAATACGCCATGTCTCCTGACTGAGGTATGTCCACCTGAGTCTGGCCTTCCTTTAGGCCAGACAGAAGCCTCCACGCTCCTCCTGAGTGCCACAACATGAAGGTGTTTTACTTATTTATATTAGCTTTATCATGTTACAAAAGCATAAAAGTAATCTTGTGCAAGTTTAATAACATATGTGTTTCTAAGGATTTTGACTTAAGTAAATAACATTTGATACTTAAATAAACACAGTAAGAGAAAAAGTTTAGAACTGAAATACAAAATGGCACCTGCATGTATGCCCCACTTGCAAAAGAGGCTGTTGTGTGGGAAACCAGTGGCCCCAATAATTTGACCAATTATATGCAATTCTGCCATAAGACTCCTGAAATGACATCACGTTAGTTAGAGATTTACAGATTAGATATTGATCTGTATATTGTTAATTAACAGATCGACTAAGTCCATCTGTTTAAACGTTACATACCTTTCTACACACTTTTACGCACTTAAAATAATTTTTTAATTGTAGTGCCCATATATTATTATGGCTATTTATACATTTGAATTTATATCATTATAATTTATATATGTTCTGGTTAGCTCTGCCATTTTACAAATAACTTTATTTGTAATGCATTATTGTCGTGCATTGATAAATAAACTATGCAAACGTTTCTGCGATCATCTCAGCTACACCAAAGCTTTGCAAAAATATGCTGCTACAACATTATATTTTGAATAACTGAGGTCTAACCCCTATCTGCTTCTAGGGTAAATCAAAACAAGCAGAAGAGCTATGGCTGAGTAATTAGCAACACAGTTTTCTGCACTTGTTTAAAATGAGAAGCAACATAAACAAATCACAACAGTTACAGTTTTCGCATAAGCACCGTACCACGAATCGATTAAGTGATCGGCAACGCTGGACAGATTTTAATCCGAACAATAACACCAATCCAGTTGCAACCGTTCGTCCACTGTTTACAGCGCCTCCCTGTCGTTATGGCTGCGATTTCCTTAGTTACGCTGTTTACTCATGTGTTTGGTTCAGGAGACATCCGGTTTGATAAAGCTTGTTACTGCCATCTATCGTCAGGTACATGAGTTACACCACGAGAGATGAGGAGGAGGGACACAGACAACCTCCTTAGACCGTGCGTGCACGTCACATGCCAAATGACAGACAGTAACTAAAAGGCCTTTCGGCCTACAGTGGTGTGCATAACTTTTGTATTTAACAGTCAATTTAATTAAAATGTATTTATATAGCACTTTACAGAATATTGCATTGTTGCAAAGCAGCTTTACGTCCTTAATGAATTATAATTACATAGATAAAGCATTTGTCTACAAGCAAAGCATTTTAACTCAGAACGCTGGGTCTGTTGGAAGTGTGTTGGGCTGTTTTACTGTCCCAAAACCGTTGTTGTGCCGAAACTGTTGTCCTTGTGCTGCTGTCCCAAAACAGTTGTCCTGAAATTGTTGTCCTAAACCTGCTTTTCTAAATCTACTTGAAACTGCTGAGATTTATGACCTAGGGCAGTATTTCTCAACCAGCGGGGCTTAACACACTTCTAAAATTACCACTAATTAAGTTGTTTATTAAAACTGAGGTTTGCAACGGTATTTGTCTAATAAAATAATATATCTGCTCAATCTCTTTGCGTTATCCATATATTAAATTGTTTACAATTTAAGGTTTATTTATTTATTTATTTTTGCGTAATGAAATGTAATGGTATAAATGTTTTTGACGATGATAGATAAGCTAATATTTATTTTTTTAGAAACATTGTAATTAGTACTTCCAGTTTGTATGTTTGTGCTTGGCTTGACATGTTACATCACTTATTTGTGGCTTTACCTCTCTGCTTCTGATGTCCCACTACGATGTGATGTTTACATGTTTTAATACTTTAATGTTTACATATCATACTTACTAACAAGGGCAGACATCAGGAGAATAGCAGGTTCCAAACATGGTTTTCGTCTCCCGTGGCCCAAAGTTGACGTCAGGTAGACATGAACAACATTATATGTGCCCAAGGAGAACATGTTTGTGCAAACAGGCAGACAAATAGTAAATATTTAATGAGATTCATAATAGCAACGCGAGGGATTTCATGCAGGGGTGATGTAACATGAATGATTAATGAACATAAACACTGTAGAAAAGTGTATGTACCATTTTAATGTACTATTTTACTATTTTAATAGACGATTTATTAATAATATCTATTAAAATAATATTTAGTAATATTCATTGGTCTTTCATACAGAAGTGTATGCTAATCTATACAAGATTGGCCAAGTCCACCGTTGGACACCTTGTTGACCGTGACTGAACGCCATCCATTAGGGCCTTGTGTCTGGAACCAGTGTTCCACTTAGACAGTCATGGTCAGTTACTAATATATTGGTCTCCATGTACAAAGAACACAGACTGAAAGCCTCAATGGTAATAAAAGGCTGAGAAAAAGAACAATCATGTGACTAAGAAAGTACTTTACTGTGTTCTTTGAATGCTATAGCTCTACGTATCAGGGACATAATAAAACCATCACCTAGTCCCTAGCAGGTCTTAAAACTAGGTCAATACATCCTCAGACAAACAGCAGGGCAGATATATTGTATTATGTAATTACTTATTAACAATAAACTGAAGCCATGTGTGAAAACATGAGTGAAGCGGTAGCAGCCGGATGCTGTTTATCAGATGCCCTTGATAGACTGATCATCATCAATATGGCCCAGCAAACCATGCTGGCATAGACCTTTCATCCATTCTTTTCTCCTTTTCATGCTGTTTTGGGTGCAAACAACACGCTTTAACAACAATCACATCATCAAGCCAGCTAAACAATTAAGGCTGTGCAGTCTATGATGACAGCGATACAGTGACTTTTGACTTCTGGACCTGAAAAAAGTGCTAAAGGCCAAACAATCACATTACAAAACACTTTAGAAGCTGTTATTAGGAAAAAATATTATTATACAACAGCCATCTTATAGCTTTACTCATGCTGTTTCAGTTCAGTCAAGCATGATCTTCTGAACAAGAACAAAAATATTCACCCTACAAATGCTAAAACTCAGGTAAATGCTGAGGTAAACACACAGCCTCAAACTTTAGGAGTAACACACACACACACACACACACACACACACACAAGAGTAAAGAAACACACAGTGAAGCAGACACCGCTGGGAGACCCGTTCACTAGTTAGATAAACACTTTGGATTATTTTTACTCACAAGTTTTTGACAAATACACACACACACACCATCCAGCCGCTGGGATTCAATACTAATATTTAAAATGCGATGCACTGGCAGTCCTACGGTTTTTTGGCAACACCTATTGGGGAGGATCTACTGTCTACTTCAGTAACAAGGACTTTGTAGATTGCGGTACCAAAACAGTGTCTGTGATCAATTGAATCAACATGTCTGCACCCATCTGAAGATGTCTTATTTAAATGACTCTAAATCTAACCTCACTCAGACTACTTTGCTGCTTGATCAAAATGTACCAGTTAAGACCGTCTTGTCTGTGACCCCATGTGTCATTTTCCTCTATTGCAACGGGGTCATGCTTTTCACCTTGAGGCAAAAGGCTGTTTTCCAGGAGGCGTCTCGCTACATTCTGTTCGGTCACATGCTTTGGACCGAAACACTCGACCTGGTTCTCAGTGTAGTGCTGTTTGTTTGTGCCATTAGCAGGATTGTTGTTATGAAAATTGTCTGTCTTCTTCTTTTGGTTTCTTCAACAATTCTGTATGAAGTTTCAATCTTAAATCTGGCTCTGATGTCACTGGAGAGGTATGTGGCCATCTGCTTTCCTCTCAGACATGCAGATTTCACCACTTACCGAAGAACTAACATGGCCATTGGTGTTGTGTGGATGATAGGTTTCATTCAATGCCTGTCTGATGTGATTATTTTCTATTCAGTCGATACTACAGACGCAGCATTAGGTCTGTTCTGCTCCAGAACGACACTTTTCAGACTGCAGGTGTATAAGAAAATGGAAATTGCTTTTGCTTGTATATATTTCCTGTTTGTGTGTTTTGTGGTCATCTTTACTTATGTCTCTATATCAGTTGTGGCTAAAACAGCTTCTTGTGATAAAATGTCAGCCAGAAAAGCCAACAAGACTGTCCTGTTGCATCTGATACAGCTGGGTCTGGCTTCTGCATCGCTTTTATTGGATGTCATTTTTGAAGTCATTTATGTTCATGTAGACTATATGACTTCATTAAACCTAATGTATTTTTTCTTCATAGTCTTTATCATTTTCCCAAGATGTCTAAGTCCTCTTATATACGGCCTGAGAGATCAAGCCTTTAGCTGTTTATTTAAATACTACTTCACATTGGGTCTCAAAAAGCAGAACAGCTGTCATACAGAGACCCATTAAGCAGCAGCGCATTGAAAAATACTACATACTATATAGTATATAGTATATTTGTGTTGCAAAGTGCATGCATATATTATAAAGTTCAATTGTTATCCTTTTAATAAAAACACACATGCACGATTAGAACTTATCTTAATAAACATATTAAACCTGAGTCACAATGTTTGCTAGTACAAAACACTGAGTGTGACAATATATATGGGGAACATGTTTTATTATGGCTGTTATCATTTAGAGCCTTTTTGCATTTGTATTTTTAGTTTTAAGTGTGTATGCTCTCAGTTGAGTATTTTTGCTGTCAGGACAGAAAATAATAATAAAAGCTAAAGTAGAACAAAAATGCAGAGTTTACACCCATTTCTTATTCATTTGCATAATGAAAAATGTGTCTCTCAGACGTAGCACATCAGATGAAGGCTGCAAGCTTCTTTCTGGAGTGACTGCGAGAGAATGGCACGAACATGCACAAGCACAATGCAAAGGCCACGGGTTTCATTTCTAGGGAATAAAGAGAAAAGTGTAACCTGAATGCACTGTGAGTCTCTTTGGATAACAATGTCTGCCAGGCAAACACATCACATGACCATCTGCTCTTTGCACAAATGATTTAACTTGGGTTGCTTATTAGTCAGGCCCTTATTATTGAAATGAACTGAAATGAAATTCTTTTATCACAAGCTTTTTGACACACACACACTCACACACACTCATGCTTGTTTTACTGTATTAGTGAGGTCATTCCATAGACTTTCATTAGTTTTATATTAGGCTAATAATATTTTCTATCCCCTAACATAACCCCATACACTGAACCTAACCCTCACAGAAATGTGTAAAGCATTAGATTTAAAGAAAAAAATGATTAGGTCTATTTATGCGCTTTATATGTACATGTACGCTACATTATATGTAGTGAAGACAAATAATATGTCCTAACAAGTTGGTTGTCATGATAGTTTACTATGTTAGTGAGGACACTCTCACAAATATAGCTAGACCCACACACACACACAGAGGCGCCGTTTGCAATTTTGGGCCCTATGACAAAATATGAGGTTGGGCCTCCCTAGTAGTGTTATTACTAATAAAGCAGATCTCTGAGGGCCCCTAAAGGTCGTGGGCCCTTAGAATTGTCCTAACTTTCCCCCCCTTAGCGGCGCCCCTGTTGCATATATGGTTTATGGGGACATAGATGTGATTATTACCTGAGCTAATCACATTTTTTATCCTGTTACGCTAACTTCACCCCCAAACTTAACCCTCACAGAAAACTTCTGACATTTTTTATTATATGAACATAAGTTTTCCACAATGTTTTTAAGCCATTTAATATACACACAAACACATTTGTTACTCTATATTACTAAAGTAATTCCATAGACTTACATTGATTTCATATTAGACTAGTATAATTTATATTATCCCAACACCTAAACCTAAACTGCAAAGAAACTAATGCAAAGCATTAGATTAAAAAAAACATAATTTGGTCTATTTATGAGCTTTTATATGTAGTGAGGACAAATAACATGTCCTAACAAGTTGGTTGTCATGATAGTTTACTATGGTAGTGAGGATATTTGGCTCTCACAAATATAGCTAGACCCACACACACACACACACACACACATACACTTGCATATATGGTTTATGGGGACTCTACATAGGTGTGATGATTGTTAACTGAGCTAATCACATTTTTATCCTGTTACGCTAACTTCACCCCCAAACTTAACCCTCACAGAAAACTTCTGACATTTTTTATTAAATGAACATAATTTTTTCACAATGTTTTTAAGCCGTTTGGTATACACACAAACACATTTGTTACTCTATATTACTAAAGTAATTCCATAGACTTACATTGATTCCATATCAGACTAGTATATCCCAACCCAGCATCTGAGAACTCCTATTAAGGAGCTTTTTATATGTAGAAGTAAAATGCCCTCACAAGTTATGTGTCATGATATTTCACTGTTAACAAGGACATTTGACCCTCACAGATACACTCTAGCTAAATCTGAACGCACACACACACACACACACACAYACACGCACACGCACACGCACACGCACACGCACACGCACAGACACACATGCACACACACACACACATTTATTTCATCCATCCAAATGGGGACATTCCTAAGACTTCTATTGTTTTTATACAAAGCTAGTTATAAACAATATAATCTAATCCTAACCCGCACTCCAACCCTAACCGAAGGCGTTTTGCATCTTTACCGTTTAAAAACATTGTATAATTCTTAAAATTACAAGTAAACCCACCCCCTACACCCCCCTCCCCCACCACCACAAACCAGCTACAGGGGTTTAATACAAACAATTACGACACAACTATACCGTGAGTTTACTGATATTTAAATGTGTTGCTCCGGCAGCTCTCCAATCATTCAGCCTCTGTGACTTCAGCAACACCTGTGAGGAAAGACCTACTGCAGACTACTGTAGATTTACAGTAATAAGGACTTTGTAGATGACAGTATTATTCTAAGTCAGTGTTCTGTAACAGACGCAGTGCTCAGCTTGGATCTCTGAATTTGTTTTCTGGTGGTCAGTTTGATGTTTCTTGATCTTAACGCCTCTGAAAATGTCTAATTTAAGTGATTCTAAGTCTAACCTCACTCAGACTTTAACTCTGGCTGATCGAGATGTGAGGACAGTTTTGTCTGTGACCCCATGTGTCATTTTCCTCTATGTCAACGGGGTCATGCTTTTCACCTTGAGAAAAAAGGCTGTTTTCCAGGAGGCGTCTCGCTACATTCTGTTCGGTCACATGCTTTGGCTCGACACACTTAATTTGTTCATGAGTGTAGTGCTGTTTGTTTGTGCTCTTAGTAGGATTTTAATTTTAAAGATTGTTTGTCTTTTTCTTTTGGTGACCGCAACGGTTCTCTATCAGGTTTCAATCTTAAATCTGGCGCTGATGTCACTGGAGAGGTATGTGGCCATCTGCTTTCCTCTCAGACATGCAGATATCACCACTTACCGAAGAACTAACATGGCCATTGGCGTTCTGTGGATGATAAGCTGGATTAAGCCTCTGTCAGAGATTACTATTTTCTATGCCTTTGATTCCACAAGCACAGCAATGAATCTGTTCTGCTCAAAAACAACTTTTTTCAGACTGCCAATATATAAGAAACTTGATATATCCTTTACATGTATATATTTTATATCTGTTTGTTTTGTGGTCATCTTTACTTATGCCTCTATAGCAGCTGTGGCTAAAACAGCTTCTTGTGATAAGCTGTCAGCCAGAAAAGCCAACAAGACTGTCCTGTTGCATATGATACAGCTGGGTCTGGCCGCTGCATCTATATTAGTTGGTGTTATCCAAGAGGCCATCTATGTTTATACTGATTATGTGACTTCAATGAACGTAATGTATTTTTGCTTTGTAGTGTTTCAGATTTTCCCAAGATGTCTAAGTCCTCTTATATACGGCCTGAGAGATCAAGCCTTTAGCTGTTTATTTAAATATTACTTCACATTTGGACTAAAAAGGCAAAACAGTTGTGATACAGAGACACATTTAAAAGCAGGACACTGAGAACTTACTGTGTGTTTTGCTGACTTTAAACATAAAAATTAAAGAGGTTTCTTAAAATGCTTTAGCAGATATTATTATTTCCCCTTCATTTCTGAGATAAACGCGATAATTCTCCATACTAGGAAAATACAAAGCTTGTAACTTCATAACCTGTTCATGACCTGTGATTCAACATGCAGACATGCGTTCAGCAATTACATTAAAACCTATTTTCAACGCATGCCTGGGAGAAACAGAAAGTGGCCCTAAATGTGGGCAAACGCTAAATGCTTTCAATTTCAAATGTCTGTCATTAATTATGGTCACGTGACACAGAAATCGTCAGTTATCAAGTTTTTTGCATTTGTCATTTTATACTATTTAATAGAAAATTTGTTACATATAGACATGCTCTGCTCTGTCTCACCAGAAATAAAGTGTCATAAGATACAATGTCATTACCAGCCAATTAATCACACTTTCCCCTGTCACTTATGATAGTAGGTAGGCTGGATGGGTTAGTATTTGTGTTATATATGCAATTCTTAATGTCTTGATGACTCATAGTTTACTTATCCATTTATATTTTGTTATACATTCTGTGATATGCTTCTTTTATCCCCATCATCAATAAATTCACCGTAGGGAAATATAACACGTTTAACCTCCGATCTTGCTTTTAATATCTAATATTAATGTTTTTCAATATCAGTCTAACAGATCTGCAGCAATTAAAGCACATCGTACTAAGTATGTTTAAAGGAATCTGTTATTGCTGCTTTACCATTTATGATTATTGTTTCTGAACACTGCATAGCTGCAATTTATGATGTTTCTCTTATTACTCTTGTAGATATGATCTTAACTCATCTCAGATCCACGTGAACACTTAATTTAAGTGTTGGACATTTAAAAATGTCTTGTCCTCATGTTTTTTCAATACGGCTGGTGCAAACAGACGCAGTCTTGTAATGTACTCAGTGTTGCTCAACAGCGCCTCACAGTCGTGTAGTGTAATTGCAAGAGGTCTGTAGAATCATTTGTTTAAAAAACAGACATTTGAAAGATGTTAATATTTATTGC
>JAZGTJ010009895.1:0-12010 GCA_036877575.1 Botia almorhae | reverse complement strand
TGGTAACAAGCTTCTGACAAACATTTGCGATGATAACGAGTTACTGACAGACATTGCGCCATCGTAAACGGTTTCTGACAGACATTCGCCATGGTAACCAGTGTCTGGCGGATATCCCTCATAGTAACCAGTTTCCCAAGATAAAATAGTTAATACTGTTAATGATATTACAATGAATCGGGGCTAACTTGGTATTGGTCACTTCTGTGTTCAGAAAATTAAGAAATGGAACAGCAGGGCAATTTTGCGACACCTTTTGCACATGTTAGTAACGTATTAGTGTATTGTGTTTTTTGTAGTAGGAATGCTAGCTGTATTAATGTTGTTTTTGACGTCAACTATGGTCGTATTGCGATATCATGCAATTGCTGTCGTTGTATAATCACAATTAGTACTACCATACCATATTACAACTGTTGTTGCTGCAGTCAAACTGTGCCTTTTTGGTCATTATCACTCATTCAACGAGATTGAAAACGACAGAAAGATTATGAAAATGAAAGTGTCGGCTGAAAACTGTGTCACCATGGTACATTCTATGGCGGTAATTAAACTTATAAAACAATAAATGCAGTATTATTTGGGGTAATTTGTAAAAGTGGTCGGTAATGCCATGTTAACATAGCTTATTGTAGTACCAATAACAAAAAATTGCTTTATTTTGGTGAGAGTTGCCATGGTGAATTTCTGAAGATGCCCGGTGAGGGAGAAACACGTGTTTGGTTTGTTTGCATTTGTTATGTCAGATCAGCGAGTACAAGTGGATGATTTTACAGTATCCTTCAGCACTTGTTTTGGTGTCAAATGTCTCATGTGTGGCGAACCTGAGTCATGGTGTGCGTTTAACTGGAATGAAATCAGTCTGGTTTGGAATCAGCCGAGTGTGATAAATGAGCACACACGCATGCCATTCAAACACAACAGTAGATGGAACCTGAATTATTGTGCGTTTACACATCTGTAACTGTTTGTGGAGGGCCCGGCTGAGTTATTAATAGTAAACTATTGGGCGGTTGAGTGTATGAATGAAGCAGCTCAGGTCTGCTTAACTTCACCAGTGCTGGAATATAACAATTGACATCCATTTATGTAATGTGTTGGAGCGCAGTGGCAGTGAATTTGATACATAGACACACTTAGTTTCTCAATGTCATTAAATGCATGATAGCAAAATAAGTGCTTAAGCTTTCTCAGAAGTAACCAAATTTTTCTGAGCCTTTTTGGAAGTAGCTTTCAACTGTTGTCAATGTGATTTTTAATGGTCTTATGAAGTCAGTTAATCATTACACTATATGGACACCCTTTGTCTTTACTTTGAACTTTTCAGGTATATTTATTTATTTATTTATTTTCATTTTAAATCTAACAGGTTTTTAGAAAACCTTAATGGAGAACATATTGTGAAACGTTATGCTTAAAAGTGCCTAAATTAATGCCACTTGTATATTATGTAATGCAATGACATCATGCATTAAGTCTGGCATAAGTATTCAAACACTTTGTGGGCCACTGTAAAAACCAAGTAACAAGTTGTATTAGTTTCCCAAAGTGCTAATGTTGTTTTGTGAAGCAGTTGTGCATGTATTATGACCCGTTCCAGTCTGTGCTCATTTGAATAGGACATTATTGTTTTTCATTTGCCATGTGTCACTGTCATCATTTGAATAGCTGCAAATGAAAAGAACAAATACCTCAATGTTTTTATACCTGTTTAATCATTGATGAAGTCATGGGGGCAAATGAAAAAACAAATCATCTGAGATTAAAGCTTATGACAGAGGCCTTTAAATGCTGCCTGCTTTTTCAGTGTAATGAAACAGAATCAGTCCCCGAGTTGGTTCAGGAATGAGAGCGCACAATGTAGAGTGACCTGCGGAATTGTAGGAGTGACACCTGAGATGGACAGAAACACACTGACCGGTTCTTTGGCCCACCTGCTGTCAGTTGACCTGGATGCAAGTGGAGAATTCTCCAGAAAGACTGTGTTTGTCACAGCAAGCTTTCTGAATCTCCGTCGCACCAGTGCGAGGCCAGTTCTGTGAACCAGCTGTGAGAACCTTTTACCTGAAACAATGTTTTTGGATATGGGCCCGTATGAAAATATTGTGCTTGGGACCACGATGCAAGATTTTCTAGTTTTATTTTAATACTCCCTGTCTGTTTATACGCAGACAAACTCCCATGTGAAGTAATGTGTAATCGGAGACGTCATTAACAGTCACGAGACTGCAGGTCAGAAATGTGACTGACCCCCATGTCGTCCCTCACTTGTAGTAAACATGAGAGCTTGTCTGTAAGAGATATGCTTTATCTGTGCTTTCCAGACTGCTTGAATTCGGCCTCCATGTGTCTGAGAGTTGTTCGGTTTGGAGGATGTTGCCCTCTGGCCATGAGCTGACTAAACACCCTCCATATGACTGTCAGAAGACACACTGGTTAACTGAAATTGTCCCGTTCCAGACGCTGTGGGCTGCTGCTGTTTAGTCTATGACAACATATTTTTTGTCCTCAGTGGCTTGATACCTCAGTCCTAAGGCATGTTTTGGTTAGCATAGCTTTGCTTATAATACCTTTCAATGGTAGAATATTAAACCGGTTGGTGTTGAGGGTTGATACACTTACTGAGAAGTACATTTGTATTTTTGGTATACATTGGTATATTGTTTGTGCAGACAACAGAGGTTTGTTTATTGATTGTCTTATTGCATATAATTTTAGATATGTACGTTTAAAAGAAAATGGAGTTTTGGGGCATTTAGTTTGTGTGTGTTAGCTTTCAAGCCATCAGCTTGATATAATATACTATTAGCAAATACCGAAATTTGTTTGGTTTGATTTGTTTGATGTTGTATTCCAATGTTTAATAAGACCATGTAAATAGTGGTTTTATGTTGACTTTTAAGCAATTAAAAGACTGTCTCGTGATTTTTAGAGAAAAAAGTTTAAAACAGTTATGTTGTCTTTTAAACAATTAAAAACAATTTAAAAGGACTTTGAGACAATCAGTAAAGTCATTTGTGAATTGCTCCCTATAAACTGTGAATGACTGTGTGGTCCATTCCTGCATGTTTTTAAAAGGCTTTACTCGACCACAGGCATCACTGACCTGAAGCCCACGAGCACACACAAACATCTCTGCCTGCTTTTGCCCTCAGAGAACAACACCAGCAGTTCAGCTGTTTTTACAAAAAGTGTAGAAGTAAACCTAAAGTCAGAGAAGTTATGCAGTGGTTTAAAAAATGACGGTCACCTTTATTTTGTTCTTCTTTACAGGTTTCAATGTCATAACGCTGAGTGACGCTGGTAACGCAGGATTTTCCAAAATAAACATCACATCACTGCCTTCAGCAATTTGGTAAGATCCGAACACAGGTTTAAATTAGAACTGAGAAATATAGCTTTAAAATCACTAGAATGAGCTTATTTGAGCACACACAAGGATGTTTTATTTACATAATATTAACAATTAGCATATAAGTAACGCATATAAAGGTGTACATGGGAGAATTATGTACTAGCTGTTCAAGGTGGAAATTAACTGTTTATGTTTATGTTGTGGTACACAGGGATTTGTAGTGTCTTCCGAAATTATACAACTACATATTTTTGCGTTTTCGACAGTATTCAATATTTTAGGTATTAATGCCAAGTAGGGACAGTTTTAACAATGACTTTCGATATTAAAACCACTGTCATATTTATGATGTTGCTTTCGTGATTTGGTCTTCGTTAAAGTCATTGTACATGTATTTGATTTATTTCGTCCAGCTGTAGTTTGCCTAAAGGACGAGCACTGACATTTCATCAGCACTACTTCCCTAAAAGTTCTTTGCTTGTGTTTTATGTTGTTTGTTTCGTTTTTATACAGCAGTTATCAAGAAAGAGCCAGAGAAGACAGCCGGTTGCACCCGCACTCCTTCACCGGGGCTATGGTAAACAAACATGACCAGCATCTTCCAGACCTCCATTCAAACTCTCAGTCAGAATCTGATCATTGATTGCTCAAGCTTTTAATCAGCTGAAATAAACACAGTGTCAAAGTTCATCCAGTCTGATGTCTCAGCCGGAATCAAAGCCCTCTGTAGACTATGTGTGAATGCCACTAGTGTGCTGCTGGTTATGAAACAGTCCAGCCTCAAAACCTGATTGGATGAACCGCGATTGAAGCCGTTGTAAAATAGCCAATTTATAACCATAAATGGAATAGACTCAGAAACTGTTGTTGAAATATCTATTATAACAAACGCCACAGTTTTATAAAAGCAGTAAGCCAGTCGAAATCGCGTGTTAGACTGATTGTAACACCTCTTAACCATGGTAAAACCACTATAACAGCATATCTCGCAACAGTATCAAGAGAAAACATGCAGAAACTGGGAGGTGTCTGCTGTGTTTCTCATGTTGGCGTGCGTGTTAAGTCTATGTATATATCTACTGTGAATCATGCCTCATTTTTGTGGTAAATTATGTTTGTCTGTACTGACAGTTTAACACTAGGCTTTAGTCTCCGTGCGTGCCTGATGAATGTGTTTATTTACACATTCCTAATGAATTATGTGTTTATTTGCTTTTCTGTGTGAGTGCACTGTAATTCTGTGCTTGGTTCTGTGCCCGTGCCCACAGTCGGCCGCCCCTGGCCCGGCCCCTCTAGTGTGTGTACTGAACCATGCGTATGGCCATTGTCAGCGTTACACAGACAGGCATGCTGCTGATCCAGCAAACACACACACATACACACACACACACACACACAGCTATCTGTTACCCAACAGTGTTGTAAACCATCACTATATGTTCACATATCTAGCCCTCGCACTAACAGTCATGATACACAAAGCAATGTTGTCATTACAGACGCAAGCACAATGCTAGTTTGCTTGGTTCATGCATGTGATTTGCATGAAGTTTTGATGGGCGGAGTAGTCATCAGGCAAAACATGAGCCACTTAATGGTGTATTTTAATTAGTGTGTGTCTCATTTGCTATTAAGTTGCATTATAATCTCTAGAAAGATTTTCTAGCACCGCATCTCAGACAAATGTCAGTGTATGAAACAGAGTGACATCACTGCATTTACATCACTGCATTAACACCTAGTATTCGAGTTCAGCTCTATACCCATCATGTGAATTAATGAAGATTTGGCTGTCACTACCTGAATATTTCAGGAATGAATTCCCTTGTACTTTTTACTCCCATAAATAACAGACCTGTGTGTGTACTTATTGAGATTAAGCAAAGAGGAGTGACACCTGTATTTAGATGCAGTGTGTACGTGATGATTACAGCAACATTGATGCGGTGTAGGTCTGATGCAAAAGTTTAACAGGCTCGTATAATTTAGTTGGGCTGCATTATATGACAGAACCAGTTCAATACATCCTTAAGACTTCAACTTTTTAGCTAGACAACATGGTGACACGACTGACCTCTCACATAGTGTGCCCCCCTATTTATGACAGAGGAGTGTAAACATTCTGTACCAATCTGCACATTCAAGGCTACCTCCTGCCATAGCCTCTCATTCCTGTGTACATGACTGGAATAACTTCTGCTGAGCACACTGGAGGTCTGAGGCTGTGGGTGGGTCTAAAAGCTCCTTTTTAGACCCTCCTCCGTGGATCTAAAAACTTTGTTGGATCTTGCCACACAAATTCAGTTTATACACTCTTACGTAATGTCATTTCCATCACCCTCTACAGTACCAGTTAGAAGTTTGGCTGAAATTATTTTTTCTGATTTTTATGAAAAGCCTTTTGTTCTACAGGCCTGGGCAAACAGGCTTGAAATGAGCTTTTTGTAGGCAAATAAAAAAGTGTTTTTGCTAAACTTACATCGCGCCTGTTTCACACATAATGTCATATTGCCAGCATTCACACTGGTAGTGTGAGCTCATAAAACTGTTTGAGATAATGACCAGCTGTAATCTTACACAAAGGCTGAATACTTAGAACAAGCTCAAATGTAATCTGTTAGTGATTTGTTTTGCATTTTTGGTAACTGCGTATTTCACTTACTTTCGTGTGTTTTGTTCTTTAGGTTTGATAACTTTACATTTATTTTAAAATGTGGAAATACTAATAATAGAGAATGAGCAGCCAAACTTTTAACTGATGTGCATGTGTGTCTGTAGTTTGCAGTCTATGTTTGTGTGAGCGTATATATGTGATATTCGTTACGTTTGTGTCAGTGAGCAGCTGTGATGTACCATAACTTAGTAACCAGAGATGCTTATGTAAAGCCAGTATGCTGCATTCCGTTACAAGAGTGTTATGTCAGAAATGGCAAAAATGACATCACAGCAGGAAGTCATGGCAAACGCTGCCTTTGCTGTTACAACTGCTCTGGACCCCAGCCAACAATAGTATTGGTTTCGGAAATGCTGTAATAACTTTGTCCTTAGTTTAGCTCAGGTATTCACAGATTTAATCACAGGTTCAGTCATGACCGGTGTTATATCTGTATAACTTTTGATCTTTGGCCCCTGGGAGTGATAACAGTGGAAAATGACTTAATAAGTCAACATGACTTACAATGTCATATGTTTCACATCTGATAAAGAGACTGTTAAACACTGTTGGAGCAGGAGATTGTATATTATATGTAGCTGGTTGAATCTCATTAAAACATACAAAAATAAATATGTTTAACTTGAAGTAAATGAAGCAGCCTTTTATAATGCCACCAAATCAGCTGTATATATGATTAGAAATAAACAAATATTTTAAGTTTAAGGTTAATTGTTTGCTGGACTGGTTTTTGAGATTCACTTTGTAAATATGGGTTAATAAACTTCACTGCAGATTGTAATTTACTAGAAGAACGTTCCTTTAATGTTAGTACATCGTATGTAAGATCAGTCGTCATGTTCTGTCTGACAGGAGGAGGAGGGGCAGCAGAGTCTGGAGTGCATCCAGGCCAATCAGATCTTCCCTCGGAAGCCCCCCATCCTGGATGAAGAGGACCTTCAGGTAATCAGATTTTTCTAGTAGCTCAACACCAAGATTGTATTCATAATTGTATTCGGCTATATTTGTCATATCACATTTATTTTGTCATTAATAAAACTATCATTAGATTCTGTGCATCATCTGGATGCCTGTTTGTTGATAAGGCAATCCCATAATGCATTGCGACATTCTTCGTGAAAAAATTCCTTTAAAGTTAAAGGAAATATAGATGATAAATATCTTTGTATTTAGATGTTTGGTTAATTGTCTGATATGATTATGTCATTGCAGGTGCCCTTCCCAGAGCTACATGGAGAATTTACAAGGTTTGTGGGTCGGGCGGAGGACGCTGTCATCGCCATGTCCACCTACCGCCTGCACATCAAATTCAAAGAGTCGGTCGTTAATGTGAGCGTTTTTTCTAGTCACTTATATTACTGCATTTACGTTGTAGCTACTTGAACTAGAAATAAATAAAAAATCGTTTATGATACAATTTAGTGAGGTATTTAAAAATTAGCTTTCACTGAGCAGCTGTTGAACCACGTTGTTGAAACCAACTTGGCAGCGGAAATGTTAGAAATTAGCAATGATAAATGGATATCTTAAAGCAGTGTTCAGTTCATTAAACAAATCTTCCTTTTTTAAACCAAATAAAGTGTAATCAAACTGGTTTCACACTGAAGTCGCTTCACATTGTGGCCACATTGAATGTGACTCAGATCTCATCTTTCCCTTAAGTTTGACGGAACGGTTAAGGCGCGTCTGATTTATTTTGCATTGTGACTCAATTATGAACAATCAGTTCATAATTGTGTCCTTTACTTTAAAATGTGTTCTTCTTTATTTCTTTATGTCAGTCTAACTCATCATTTGTCATAGTTGTACACATAATTGTGAGTCGGTTTAGAAGCATCACCTGTTTTGGCCAGTGTCTGATCAGGGCATGTGAACAGCCTTAGAAATCAAACTGGATTTGAGCAGAAAATTGTCTAGTTTAGCTTGCGGTATGAACGTAGCTTTGCTCTTCCGGTGCAACTTTACATGGATTACTCTAGAATGAAGTGACTGTGTTTTGCTGTAGTGAATGTCATACAGTAAATGTATTGTAAGTACAGCGATGATGGAAGACACAATGTTGTGCCTGAATGCTGCTAAATTTAGAGGCCACAGATTATGTGAAGGGTATTTGGGGACGACGAGCCAAAGTTACATCAGGCTCTCTGACAGCATTTGTGTGTATCGAACAGCTCTGATTTTATTAGCTCTCACAGTTTCACAAGCCTGTTGCCATGGTTTCAGTGGCTTTTTAATTGGTATCGTCCACCTCCATGCTTTCAACCTGGCACTATATTAAGGTTCTGGTTACATTGCAACATTCTGCTTCACTGTATTACTAGGCCCTTCAGACCAGCAGACAGAATCTGGCAGCTACTGCTGGAACGGTCCACAAGAGCCTCTTTAAGGAAGATTCTAGAATGTTGAACGAAACAAAGGAATAGTTCACCAAAAATTAAAACCTGCATGACTCTCCTCTGGAAAACTTAGAAGATATGACTTTGTCTAATGGAAGTCAATGAAGATGGAAATTTGATGATGGATGGATGATATAATTTTTATTTTAAACAACTGGGTAAAAAACATATCCCTTCAAGATGGAAGTTTGCTTTAGTATTTGAAATCAGAAAAGCCGGAAACGTAATATTATTAGCTCGCTTGTTACGGACTTGCATGGCACAGATAATCTCAAGTTTAAGTTTGGCAATAAACCAGAATAGCCTATTCTTTAAACTGTGCTCTTCTGTTAATGCTCTTTTGGTTTGTCGTTGAATGGTTCAGTGCTCACACAAGCTGATTCATCAGATCGGATCTGTGACAGTCACATATTCACAGAGTAAATGAGTGTGACTCTGTGTGCCTGTGAAAGAGGGGGTGTGTTGTGCAGTGTGTGTGTGTGTGTGTGTGTTTGAGACACAGTGTGCCCTGCATAGTTGTGATAGTGTGACCAGAGGCCTGCCAGTGAAGCAACAGAAGTGTTGCTTCACAACAGAAGAGTAAGTGTACAGTGTGTACAGCAGTCGACGTTGGAAGGAGGTTGTGATATTTTGTCATAAATCGTTTCCTTTTCTTTATGGGTTACTTTTATCACGGTTTTGAAAATGCTAAAAAAAACTCGTAAAAAGGGGCAAAATATTTATAATAAAAATCATAAATATGTGTTTACATCTCAAAGTTGTGTTGAAGTGTTTCATGCCCCCTTAACAAGCATCCTGAGGAATGCTGGCTTGTGGTCCGGTTATTAAACCGCAGCCCAGGAATTTGTGAATGACAGATAAGCCTAAACCTGAACTGTACACATCAGACAAACCTCTCCGTTCTCTTTCTCTCTGTCTGTCTGTCTGTCTGTGTGAACAGAACTGTTCGTGTGAGGTGTCAGTAAGTACGGAACGGGCTGTCTGCATGCTGTTTTGAGCTGCAGTTTGTGAGAGTTTGTGTCAGCAGTTGTGTGTTGCATGGAGTCGGTCAACGTGTGATCACACCCACGTTGCAGAGCTTAAAAGAAGAACTGTTTTCAGACACAAAGTTGCAAAGCTTCACACACACACACACACACGATTGCAGCTGATTGGCATGGCGGAGTTCAAGATTAACGGTCAAAACTTAAGCTGTAGAACAAAGAATGAGTTTGTCTAAAAATAAGCTGCAGACACTAATCACTAACAAATTATCTTGATAAACCCAAAGTCCAGGTCTAAAAATGTTTAAAGCAGGTGGATTTAATCATTAGCATTCTTTGGGTTCATGTGTTCATCTGGTTTTAGACGCTGTGTGATGTGTTAGAGCTCACAGACCCACAGAGTAATCTAAAATGTGCGTGTCTGATCTGTCTCGCGTTCTGTCTCTCTCAGGTTCCTCTGCAGCTGATAGAAAGTGCAGAATGTCGAGAAATGTTTCAGCTACACATCACCTGCAAAGACTGTAAGGTCATCAGGTGAGGCGTCATCTCACACACAGAGATCTTTACAACTGTTGATTGTTTATCCAGCCTCTCGGTCTCTCTCTTTCGGTCTCTCTCTTTCGGTCTCTCTCTCTCTGTCTCTCTCTCGGTCTCTCTTGGTATCTTTCAGTCTTTCTCTCTCTCTGTCTCTCTCTCTCTTGGTCTCTCTTGGTCTCTCTCTCTCTGTCTCTCTTGGTCTCTCTCTCTCGGTCTCTCTCTCTCTTGGTCTCTCTGTCTCTGTCTCTCTCTCTGTCTCACGGAGCGATGGATTCAGTCTTCTGTGTGTTTGGACAGGTGTCAGTTTTCCACGTTTGAGCAGTGTCAGGAGTGGCTGAAGAGGCTGAACGCCGTCGTCCGTCCTCCGTCCCACATAGAGGAGCTCTTCTCCTTCGCCTTCCACGCATGGTGTGTGGAGAAGGAACAGCACGGCGATTTGTGCAGGCCAGGTACTGCGTCAGATTTTCCCACTCGCTTTAGCTTCAGTGCTTGAGATTATACGTCTCACAGGAGCAAGTTTCAGGGGTATTTCACAGATATTAATATTGTAAACAATGTACCCCAAGATTGCGAGTTGTCACGTAATTGAGAAGTCAGTCTGCACTGTTGTAGCTTGCAGATGTTCTTGTTTTTACCAGTACCAAAATGTTTCCATGTCAATAAAAACAAAAAACAATTAAACAATTAAAAATGTTAAACAATTGTTGTTTATTTGAAACAATTGTTAGGTAGATGCACTGTACCTATTTAAATTTTTATTTTATTTTTCATTTCTGAAATGTAATGTCAGATTTTCTTAGTCCTTGAACCTTATATGAAAAGCCTGGTTACACAACTATTACCTATTCCTATGACCTTCCTTTCAGATTGATAATTTTCTCTGGTTTTTTCTTGTTTGTTCTCTTCACTACATCACCTCCATCATTCAGGTGATCATGTGATGTCACGGTTCCGTAACGAGGTGGAGCGGATGGGCTTCGACACTCAGAACGCCTGGAGAATATCTGAGATTAACAACAAGTACAAGTGAGTCTCCCTGTCACAAGCACAAATAAGCTTTCTGTGTGTAAGCACATCTGAACTCATCCTGTCCAGGACACACAGTCCATGATAAGGGCCGTGCCCAGGATTAGATGACTTTAGACAGGCATCAATCAGCCTGATGCCCTGCTCTCATCACAGTGCCCTCTGTTTGCCCCTTGCATTGCCAGGCTGTGTTCCAGTTACCCTCAACTGCTGCTGGTGCCAGCCTGGATTACCGACACAGAGTTGGAAAATGTGGCAGCCTTCCGCTCCTGGAAAAGAATTCCGGCTGTGGTTTACAGGTCAGTTAGTCTTGTAAGATATGTGCATCCTATCAAGAGATTTATTTGTCCACACAGTTCATGACAATTGTGCATGACACGTGATCATCAATCATAAATCATAGCCAATCAGAACAGTGCATGGATGAGCTCTCCTACTCAAAATACTAAGAATGCATTGCATCTAATTTATTTAGTAATGAAATGTTTTATGATAGTAATTTGTCCATTTAAATTAAAATGGGACTTTTTTTTACACAGTATTTAAGTTTGTTTTGTATATTGTTGTAACTATTAGGGAATTAATTGGGTCTTTTATGTACTTTCTGTAGGAAACATGATGACATGTATTTAGCCTGTTTAATACATTGCATTTATTGTTATGCTGTAGTGTAGATGTGGTCTCTGTTTATCCCCATAATGTCTTGCACAAGGACCTTTAGGTTAATAGCCTCCATTTCTCCTCCAGGCACCAGAGCACCGGAGCAGTGATCGCTCGCTGCGGTCAGCCTGAAGTCAGCTGGTGGGGCTGGAGAAACGCAGATGACGAGCATCTGGTGCAGTCCATCGCCAGAGCCTGCGCAGTGGACAGCAGCTCCTGTAAAGGCCTTTCAAACGGCTCCCTCTCCCGCGAGTACACTAACGGAGCCGACCTATCAGATGTGGACTTCGGTCAGTAACCGTGTTAATGATGTCATAATACCAGAATGCCAGCCATCAACGTTTTTCAGACGTCTTAACAGCAATATCAACGTTTTCAA
>JAZGTJ010009894.1:0-11725 GCA_036877575.1 Botia almorhae | reverse complement strand
GGAGCTTTGAGGGTAAAGTGATAAAAATAGCAGAAAACCAATAGCCTAGACAGAATGTTTTAGCACACTCTGTTCCAAATGTGCCTTATGGCTAAAACTGTTATACACCTAAACTCACTTCGGGAGTCTAAAGCAAATGTGACCATTGATAGTAAGATCTTTAGATCTTGACATCACTGGAATCTATAGCATGAGCTCCTACCATTCTCACACACGCTACATTCTCAAACGTAGCCTCAGCTAACTGCGCGGTTAATGGCACAAGACACCTATCAAGGGCCACAACTCAGGAGAGAAGCAAACTAAAATGACTTTGTCCATGTGAAACACACAGGTGGATTTTATGTGTGAAAGACAGTCTGTTGAGATATAGAGCTGAGGTCACACCATTGGTGTAAGTGATCTGTCAATCTCATCACAAATGTCAATACACTGTATGGTAAACTGTACCAAAATTGGAGCCAAAAAACTGGGAAACAAGCTTAATTTTGACTGGAAAATCATTATATTTTGGAATGCACTTATGTAACTGTATTGAAGAACCACAACTCTGTCTCGCAAATAAAAAATACACCATTTGCCACCTATATACATGGAGCTCAGCACAGCTAACAAAAGTTAACACACAGGTGAGTACTATTTTTAACTATTTAACTAATTTAACTAAAGGAAACATTTCAAGGAACTAGAGAAAGTTTCTCACACTTGTCAAGAATCCCGAATCAGCTAAATTGTTCAGTTGTTTAATTATAGAAAGAGTGTTGGGCATTTTCATGAGTTAATTGCTTGCTGGCATCATAATCCTTTTTTCCGATACAAACAGTGTGTGTTTGTGGTCTCCCGTAGAATAATGTATCTTTATCACATATCACAAAATAATGCAAGTAGGTTAACAAATGTGTGCAAGAAGTGTGTGGAGAATATGTTCCTGTCATTATGAATTTGCTTGATGAGAAAACAGATCCACGTTCTATCACGAAAGAAGGATTCTGAAGAAATGGGAATACCAGAGCAATTGTGTGCTTAGTCAGGAGACCTAGATTTGACTAACCAGAGAAGCGAATTAATACAGACAGGTTTTTGAACCTGGGACCTGTTCCCACCACACTCACATGCTATCTCTCTCTTTCTCTCTCTCACTCTGATTCCTGTATCAGCCAAATCTAGCTCTCCCGCTTATTCTCTGTTTTCCTTATTCTCACCCACTGACATTTTTAATATCGCTCACTCACTAGCCCCCCACCCATTCCATTCAGTATCTTCTCTCTCACTTCAATGCAGTTTTCCTGTAAACCTTCTGAATGACATTGACCCATGTTGACCTCTGAAGAGCGGTTTTGAGCAGGGATATCACTGTCCGATGTGCCAGGAAAATTAAGGCAGCATCTATAAATTACCTCCGAACTTAAGTGGACCTTCATATGCTGTGGAAAAATGAGATTCCATTAAAGTAGTGGTGAAGAGGCTCATTGACTCGTAGCTGCTGAATGCTAATGCCCACCAGGCTTCAAGAAAGTCACTTGCTCTACAATTAATGTACTGTAAATCGCTTATGGGTAAAATGCACCTGCAAGTAACCAAAGATGGAATTCATTTATCATCCATTAGTACTCTGCTGTAATACTTGAGGTCACTCAGTGCTGCAGGTTTCTGTTCCTGGCATCTTCATTGTATACGAAGTGGTTAAGAATTACACTGCATTGTAACAAATAAAAAAAGTAACATTTTTAGATGTACTCATTTGTGTTTATTGTTGTGTTTTGTTTTTATCTTTACCAGATTTCTCTCACCATACAGCGAGAAGTGAGAGAAACACAAACCTGAAGTGATTTCTTTGAAAATGTTTTGACAGGAAAAGAAACATTTTTCTATTCACATGTTCTGTTTTAGACCCAAAACTAGATGGTTTGGGTTCTTTCTGAGCTTGTCTTATTAGCGGAGAGGAAAGACAGTACCAACAAACTACAATTTTGTCTGAAATGTATAATAATTTGTATTAATTTAGTTTATTAAAGTGTATAAAAGACACCATCATATCATACAACTGTGCTGTTGTAGATAATATTAGCACGACTGTGAATATCTGTCACATCTGTATATTCTGTATATAACACTCTGTTCAGCACTCTTGCTCATGTGGTATTGCTTAAGTGCAAACACAGCTCCATGACGTTCCAGGATTACCAAGAGAGAGAAATTAACTAAACAGTGGAACAAAATCACCATCCACTAACCACTGTGCCACAGCTACAACCATAAATTAAATCCTAAAATAATCCAATAACTGAGGTTAAAAATAACCAAGGCATGCAAAACGCTTAAAAACAGACGTATAAAGTAAAGGTCTAGATACAGTAAGATTCTAAAACACCAAAAGAGGAATGCTGGACAAGTACATGACAGGTCCATTAGTCATACATTATGCTTCTCCAAAGTGACTTAAAAATACAAATACAAGCAACTGGTCATAAAAAAACTACAGTAAAAAATTAGCAAGTGCTTTAATAGTACAAAACTCTCTGTGTGTTATTATACACATAAAACACAACTATAACTGTTCTCTGCACACATAAAGAGGGGTAAGGCTCCTACTGTAGGTTAGAGTAATTGCTGACTCCAGACAGAGACGATTAGAATTCTTCTGGCTACAGTGTTAATGTGGTTTAAAAGCCAGAGAGCCAATAGAACTAATGTGGTGGAGATCTGTGTGCAGTTGAAGGTTAGTGTCTCAGTAAGAGCTTGGTGGAAATTGCCCCCTTTAGGAGAAACTGTGTGTGCTGTAAAACCACTTGGCCACACATAATGAACACACACACACAGAAACACACACACACGATCTTACACAACACCATGAGAAGAATTTATTTTCACATAAGCGCTAGCCACACTCCAAACATCTCTCACAGACAAGAATGAATAAAACCAAATAAAGTCCACAGCTTTTACCATCATTGTTTACGAAGGCCGAAGAATTTTGCCTGTAAACAACAGCTTTACCAAGAAAACAAATATTTAGAGTGGCCGGACAATTACGGCTATGGTGATTTACTGGAAATGTATAAAAAAAGGTTGAAACTACCATGACATACGTTTACTTTTTGAGGACATGCGTATTTAAAGCCCACCCATTAATTATTCAGAATACTTTGCAAAATACAGCAGTTATTATTATAGACTTGGTATACATACCATAGTACATCTGCATATACATACAGTACATACACACAGCTTATATAAATGCAGTAGATAAATGTCCATGTCAATCTTTCACTAAAGTTATGAGGTAGCAAAAGCGAGATAAGAATGTTTTATTCCCACTTGACATAATTTCATTCCATAATTGTCACACCATCAGGCATGTTTAACACTCTCTCTCTCTCTGTCTGTCCTCCATCCTTTCACTCATACACACACGGAAAGTCACACATTACTTACCTTAATGTGTAACGTGTGTGTGCACTACTGCCGACCTCTGATCTGAGGCTGGTACTCTCCTTAGTTCTGCTTGAGGTAGAGATATGTCTCTCAGGTGGACTGGTGGGGTAAATGCGCCTCGTTCAGACCTAGTGGGAGGTGGATGAATATCGGATGAGTGAACTTGATATGGAAAAGTATGTGGAAATCTTTAAACAGTGGTATGTAAAGGAGAAGACTAAACTAGAAGTAATGCTGAATGTACGGTATCAATAGTCATATTTTTGGTTTGTGTAGATGGGTGAACACAACATAAACACACTAGATAGATTTAGGCTAAAGTACATAATGAAGGTAGATTTTAACTAAAGGTCAAAGTGCATTCTCTGAAATAGGGTCATTTTAATGGCATTCTCATTGGAACAGCCTGTGCCAGTTCATATTGATGGGAGTCTCAGTTGGTCACGCCATGCATGGACCTTATAGATGTTTACAAATTACTAAAAGTGCTACAGAAATAAAATTGTGTCATGTGTTTAAACTGCTATATATTTACACAAAGGATATGAAGTCATGTTGTCCCAATGAACGATTGCTTTTCCTTGGTCATTTGGAAATAGAAAATGTTTTTAGCCAAGACTTTAGGGGATTTGTGAGTAATAACTGTGACAACTAGCCCCTGTTATTCATATATCAATATTCTATGGTATTACCATCTGTTGTGGGACCACAAAAGACAAAACATGCAGCTATTAAACTTCCCTGTACCATCAAATCACATCAGTTCCCCTGTGATCCACCTGCTGGGCCCTCATTCTGAATCACTCCTCTCAGGACAGACTTGCTGAATACTGTAGCATTTGTCAAATACAGTATCGCAGGTTACAGTAAGGTTGAATGAGTCTCAGGTATGTGATGCGTACATGATGTGGCCCCAGCTCAAACCAGAATATGGCACCAGGAGCCTCAGCTTTCAAACAGGCAAGCATGACAAGAGAAGCCTTGGTAAGCAGTATTTACTGTAGCTGAACCATGGAAGGGTCTCATCACTGCATTAACATCATGGAAAGGAAACTTGAACACAAAGAACTCGGTAATGCAGTTTCTGAGCCCTGTCTCTGCTTACTGTTTAGATGCAGTGGACCTCAGCCAAGGCTTAAAAGTATAGGAAACAGCACATATGGCCGGTTTGATCACTGTGTGATGCCTGAACTCAAAGCAGGCTTGGAGGGAGCGACGGCATTCGTTCAAAGTCTCAAAGCTGTCAGGAAATTACTGAGAGTTTCTCCCTAGGAAAGGAAAATCATTTGAGAGCTCCTAAAATATCTATTTATTTCTAGCCAACAACAATATTAAATAGCTTCTAAGATTTTTCTTGAAGTACTAAAGCCTTAGTTTTTACTTCTCTTAAGAAACTTTAGAACAAACATCCAAAACCATGTTGATACAACATTGGTAAACAGCACAGTAAAACTGTTTTAAAAGAAACAAAGCAGGGTGATATTTTCACATCTGGAAGTTGTGTGCATCCAAGACCTCTGTGTGTGTCGCCAAGCATGTAAAACTGACAGACGTTGCCATGGCTGCAGGGCGAGTGTATAATGTGCATGTTCCCTTAGGCAGTGAAAACATGCAACATTGCATAACACTTAATATTAAAGTGACATCAGACTGTTGAGACACAATGATGTCATTGATGATATCATTGGTACATCAGAGGCATATTGACATGATTCAGATAAAACACATGAAATATAATACACTGTAATGTTAACACATTGCTTACAATCTCATTTAAATTTCCCAAACACAAAGCTACTGATGAGCATATGGCAACCACAAGCTTATCCAAAGAGAGAGGGATGAAGAAAAAATGTTCATTTCCACCTAGATTTATGACAGCTGTGGAGACAACAGTAAAGCATTGTCTGTCTTTCATCCTCCATATCCCTCCATAACCTGGGGACTTTTGACCTTCGCCCTAACCCCTGACGTCTGGCATCGCACAACCGTGTCCAAACTCTAAAGCCTGCCCATGGAGCATCTGGCATAAGTGTGGTCTCTCAGTTTAAAAGCTGTTTAGAAGACTGCCTAAACCAGCTGGACACAAGCCAGGCTCAGAAACTATCTTAGACCAAAAGAATGTCTTAAGTTTTTTTAACAGAGGTGAGTAAATGCTAGTCTGGGCCTTCTTCATTTTCTGTGTAAAGATGTCAATGTCCCCTTCGAGAAAAGTCAGTTCATTTGGTGGCCATATTTGAAATGCCTTACAAGACCAAGTCCTATCTATTTGAATGGGGGGGTTATCTCTTAAATCGCGTGCTAAAGTCATATCAAAACAACATATTTCCACACAACAATTAAACCTAACCTCAACTGTATGAGAAATTTTGTTTCTTAAGCCTAAATTGTGCTAAAAACACTTTTCTAACTGCCGGTTTTTGCAGTTACTGCGCATGCTCAAAAGTCTGTACAGAGCACCTCCCCCAAACAATCGTTAAGCTTTACCAACTGATGATTGGCTCTTTAACTGGAAGGCGGGACTTTCCTCAGGCGATAAAATAATATCATAACATTCTCTATTCATAAATTGCAGTCTGTGTAAATTCACCTCAATGTCACTTCCAATTCAGCCTCTAGGATATCTTTTCTCTCTTTATTCAAAATGGAAAGTAAAAGAGTAAATTATAGTTAAAAAGAGAGAAATGGCAAAACAGAAAGAAGAGATTTGGTGACTGGAGGAAAATTTGCCTCAACGCTTCATGACACTCTTATGACTCACTGTATAGGATGAATGAAGTGAACTTCATATGGGAGCAGTGAGGGTAGGAGAAGGACATGACTCCTGTTGTTTGTGTGAGCGAGATGAGAAGCAGATGTTAGTGAACGCGAGCAGGAGAAACATGACGTCCATATGAGGCATGACTTCCCAATCGCACAATGACGTGCAGGAGGCCCTGAAGACAACATCATAAAGCTACATGTGCATCACTTCTCCACAGTGATAATCATGTGATACAGGAATTGAGAAAACCTCCGTTTAAAATCACCTCATACACTCTGAGAACTGTTGTAAGCCATTTCTCAGCAACACCCTCCTTAAAAGCCTGGCATTAGTTTGAATGCTAGTACAGATGGATTCGTGCCTGCATTAGGGTGGCCTAGATTGTGGACTAGATACAAAAACTCCTAAAAACTGAAAAACCAGACCAGTGTGACCAGGCATGGAGACCAGCAAATCAGCTCAGACAGTTGATCAAAGGTGGTTAAACTAATAAAGAAGCCTGTTGGGAAATCCAGATCATCACTGGTCTTCTCAACAAAGGTCCGGTTCTTTTCTCATGTCAGGCTCGGGTGACCTCCACTTTTATTTATGAGTTCAACCATTCAGAGAGACAAATGCAACTAAAGGTCAAATTTACAAGTCAAATTCCAAGTTCCTTGTTTACTAAAGACGATTCTGCCCTCAAACACGGTCAGGGGCTATAATTGCTTTAAACTTTCAAGTAAATATTTCTCTTGTGTGGTCTTTTGTAATTCGGGAGACACTGAGCAACCACCAGAATGTTTAAAGTTCACAAGAACATCCTTCTTACCCAAGCTGATTATCAAAAACAGTAACCAACCTCCATTTCATTATTTTCTTTTTAAGGAAATTATACCCAAGTTAATAAAAATCAAGGCCCAAGTGTTGGCCAGCCATTGTGTGTTGGAAGATGAAAATAAGGCTTGGCAAACTAGGGTAACTTCTTGCCCTGTTCTGAGGCACCAAGCTGAAGCAGGGGACTACTGAGAAATAAAACGTTCTGTTCTTGGCCACTCAAAACAAGTGTAAAATTTTATGAAAAGTTTATAAACGTTTGAAAAAATAAGTCACCCTTGACAGTCACCTGCCTGGCAATCCTACTACACATTTCACTGCCAGCAACATACTTTTTAAAAAAAAAGTTTCATTACCATTTGAAACATACTGGAATAAAACCCCACAAACTGGAGAGGCAAGATCTAAACGCCAATCAAAAAGGCCATCCAAACAAGTACAAGAACTGTGCCACAAGGTAAGAACAGCACACTAACAATGGAAACACAGGGCTATATATATATATATATACACAGAACAATCAGGAGAAACAAGGAACACATGGACACAATTAGGGCAGGGTAACACTAAAGACTACAAAGACCAAAGACATGGACTACAAAACATGATTTCAAAATAAAAGACATGACACTAGAAAATATAACAAAACAGACACATGACACTATTCTATACATTTGATGGAACAATGGCTGGATGTTTACTTTCAAGTACACCTGAAATTGTTTACTACCTAGTAATCTTTCATATGCTGTTTTCCATTTTCTATGATTTGGTACACAATTTTAAACTTGCATACTATTTAGGATGGGTAGTATGCAAATTCAGTCAGTTATTTACACTTTGTCCACATCTGGTAGATTCTTTAAGCAATGACTCAGCAGTTTTTGCTCTTTTGGCTTAAAAAGTAGCATTTGGATGGATCACCTCTGCGTATGAGCAGACACACACACACACACACACACACACACACACGCAGCTGTTAAATATTCAGCAGAAATGGTGGGATGGTTTCAGTCATGCAGGGTTAGTGTTCCTGTAACTGCATCTTCCATAACTGATCTGTTTCACCCATCATCTTACTCAACAAAATTAATGCCAGATTAATATCAAAACCACCAGACCACCACGTAACCAGATAACAGAATATTTAGATGTTCCACAGCTCTTTTCATTGAAACTCGTATGTTTTCATTTATCTGTGTCTAAATACTGCCAGAACAATAAGATCAGCAATGAGAACCAGAGAAAAAGAGATAGAAACAGAGAATATGCATTAATAAAATACAATAACCCACAGAACTTTAGATCGTCGACTCTTCTATAAATCATTACCTCAGCAGGAGGGTGTCACAGAGCTCACCTTAGATACCAAAAGATACACAGGAAATAAGACAACCCCTAACTCCAAGAGCAGAAATAAACTTTATCCACATACACAAATACAAATGATTAGCCAGCATACTTTATATGTGCTTGTGTTGTCCTGGACATAACAAGCTTCAGGACTCAAACATTGAGTCATTTTTAAGTGTTTGTCATTAAACTAGATGACATGATTTTTCGGGTTGCATTCTTTAACATCAACTTTAACTTCCACTGTGATGGTAGTTAACAAGAAAACGAATTACAGAAGACAATTTACACTCATTTCTATTTCATTGTAAACTCTTTTACATCATTTACATAAGAATGGATCACATTTACATCTAAATGGTAATTAATCTACACAGAATGGACCCCAAACCTCATTGTACACTGTTATAAACCCACGTATATCATCTAGATTCAGTCAAAGTTTTGTTTGTCTGCCTGCCGCTGTGTATAACTTGGATCAAGTCGAACAGATGTATTTTTGCACCACTTTGCAAAAGATTAGCTCAGCACCGAAGCACGCTTGCAGTTTGTGTTGCAGTCTTGCTATGCAACAATGCAGGTCGTGCGAATACTACGACCTAATAATATGAGTGCCAAAATATGTGGTGTGAAACAGGCCAAACATTAAACACAGAGATGTCTACTCAATCCTTAAACCCTAATTAACATATATATCTTTTTACCCATCCAACACATTTCTCAGACACACATAGACAAACACATTAAATCTGTAAAAACACACTTGAGGATCTGCAAGATTTTACCTGTGGTAAAATTACAATAAGGCACTGTCTCAGAATTTCTTGAGCTTAGATTGTTATGACTCTTATCATCATTTCTAGTTACAGTATACAGTATTTGTTGCTGAACAAAAAATAGAGTTATTTGCTTATTTAACAGTGCATTTTGCATTTAGTGAACAATAAAATTCAACCAAAAAGTTGAATTATTGACAATTATGGAGACAGTATCACAAAACTTCAAATGCATAATGTTGCTATGACTTCTAAACTTTTTTTAACATATTCCATCTACAGAAAACATGATGATTAAAAAAGTGATTGACGTATAAATTAGGGGAGTAGGTTTTAAAGATATAAAAGCGATTATGTGAAAGGCAGAGGGCAGGAGAGCAATCGTGCAGGCCTCAGAGGGCGACAGAAAAAGCAAATGAGGGGTGACAGAGAACAACACCAGATGAGGAAAGATGGATGAGTGTGTATGTTTTTAACACGTAGGAGTGGAACTCATCTGATTACATCTGACCTAGGATACCATCAACATGTGGTCTATCATCTACTAACTATTGATTAAATCCAGCACTCTGTTCATCAGTGAGAACTGTCCATTAGCTAATGCTAAGATTATCACACACATAGTGATTGACTTATCCCAAAGTCTGAGACCACACTGTACATCTGGGCCTCAAAATCTAATTTAAACCTGTAAATTAACAAACAGTTTTAAGATTCTGAACAATTTGAAGGTTATGCCAGATTCATGCTGGGCATTAAAACTGAGGACATAGCAAATACTCTAAAATTCATTTTTTTCACCTAAATTAAGCTGATAATATAAATTGCAATGGAAGAGAACTATGTGTTCATAAACTTACTTTGGCACACAAACGCATGTACAAAGCACACACATGACCTCACCTTTGTGTAATTTCCCAATAACAGCTAGAGGTAGACAATTTATAGGAATCTCCCTAATTGTCTGGTGTTGATGTGTTCAGACACGTGTTACAGATTAACACTGTATAATTCTGACTACACAGGACAAGACACAGGTGTCCATGAGTATGAATGTGTTTGTGTGTGCGTGTTAATTTGTACACATCACGCAAACAGTCATCCTTATAACACCATTAGTCACAGATTCCAAACGTACCTCGTCTCATTACTGGAAAACCGGCAAATGTTCTGTCTATACAAGTATCAGACACAGTGCAGAGATGGATTTGGATCACCTCACAATTACCACTAATGCACCATGAATGACAACTCTGACCAGCTGGATGGAGGCCATTTCATTTCTCACGAGAAAGCAATATCTCCTGACTGAAATTTTGCAGCAAACAAAGCAAAGCAGCATAAGGAACATCGCAAAACAGCTGAGCACTGCCAACTGTCTAGTGGAATTTAAACAAACTCAGAAATATTTAAAAAGTTCCAGAAGTTTAAAGTTGCAGACTAAGACAAACCATATGTTCATGTTAACATGCATCCGTTTTAACTCATTCATACTATTACTTTTCAAACCGTGTGGTAATAAACTGTCCTGTTATGAGACATTAACTAATTTGGTTTCATTTGATTAGTTGATGCCTTTGGAAAAGAAGACTTCAAAACATATTCCTTCATTGTTATTAACATTGGGAACTAGTACACGTTATGATATTACATCATAAAACTTACCTTGATTGGTGACAAAATCCACACACACACACACACACACACACACATCCATCTACACCATACATCCATGGCTCATTTTACAAACTGATAATTGTTCATATTGATAATGTATATGACTTCATAAGCAATAACACTAACCTAAAAGTACAGTCATGTAGAGAACCAACTCGTGCAGCAAAGTGCAACCAAGCCTCATGGTTCTCCACGTTGGTTTCACTCAAACACTGAACATACATCTACTGTATGTTTACAGAGAACATCTGTGAGGATATGAACCATTACATCTGACATATTACCTCAGGCCTGTCCTCACCCAGTTCAAACAGAGTGTGTTTGCAACAGTCAGCCAGTCTGGAAATGACAAAAACACCTTTAGCTATTTTGTTAGGACAAACAATATTAAACCAGTTTTAATTAAATCAAAAAGCAAACAATATGTACAGTAAATGAGCAATGTGATCCTAAAATTGCGATTTACTCATTATGAACAGAAGTTTATCTGATCCCAAAACTAAATTTACCAGAACAATGACTCAAAAATTCCCACATAACCTTTATACGACTAAAATGAGAACAGCCTAAAGTGGGCCAATCCTGTCTTTTGCAATTAAAGGGATGTTCTTTAAATTGCTTCCTTTTATATCTAAAGCCAACCGGAAATTCTGGGATATTATTGTTTTAATGCTGTAAATCTGAGAAAATTCAATTGAGCTGCAGGATAATCCCTTAGAAATCAGAGTGTGATTAATTCCTATAAGACCCCCGTACACATGTGCCTTTATGAGAAGAAAAATCTGCAGTACTCATAAATGCTGCTGTGCATGGATTAGTGTCGGAAATTGTTGCTGTCATACATAATGAATTTGCTGTGGCTTCAAACAGCAACAAAGCATCTATATCTTTCTGACACACGTTA
>JAZGTJ010009893.1:8125-18784 GCA_036877575.1 Botia almorhae | reverse complement strand
TAACTGTCTGGTTTGGCTCAGCTACAAAATCAGACATTAGGAGATTGCAGAGAACGGTTCGGACTGCTGAGAGGATTATTGGTGCTCCCCTGCCCACCCTTCAGGAACTGTATACATCCAGAGTGAGGAAAAGAGCTCAGAAAATCACTCTGGACCCCTCACACCCAAGCCACCCCCTTTTTGAACTCTTACCATCCGGCCGGCGTTACAGAGCCCCAAATATCAGGACTACCAGACGCATGAACAGTTTTTTCCCCCAGGCAATACACCTTATGAACAGTTAAAATGTTCCTCTGCATTCCATNNNATCACCCATAGCACAACTGTACATACATATTTATTTGTCAATTTATTTTTTACAAATTATTATTATTTTTTTTTCTATTTTTATTTTTGGTCTACTTTTGGTCTCACATGTGTATTTTTCGTATTCCCTTATTTGTATTGTCTGTGCGTTGTTGTCTCTGTGTACTGGAGGCTAATAACACTGAAACTAATTCCTTGTATGCACAAGCATACTTGGCAATAAAGCTCTTTCTGATTCAGATTCTGATTCTAATTATGAGGGTCTACAAGGGTTTCCTCTGTGATATTGTTTCCTGTTTTTGGTTTTCCTGTCACATGACAACAAATCGACCTTCTGCATGCTGATTATAATACGCTGACATCTGATTTTTGAGTATAAATTGGATTTTAAGTGTACTTTTGAAGACACATAAAAAACCACAGCCATTAACATAATCTCTTAATATTAATTAATATTAATGCAGTCTTGGAAAGTGTAAAATTCTCCTAATGTCTCTACAATGATTTTTGCATTGTGTCAAAGTGATTTTAGAGAGCCTATTGAAAATGAAACTGTATTTCTGAATACCACAGGTATCTATCCAGGTAAGTCTCCTCCTGGTATTCACACTATAGATTAACCATGGACCACTTTAACCTTTGCTGTCATTGAACAGCTACTGATGTACTTTGATATACAATCTGTCTTAGAAAGATGATTTCTTATTACTGTAATGTGAAAAAAATAGGATGTATATTATTTATTTGTGAAGTATTTATACATCATAGTAATACTTATTGTACTGTGTTTACAGTATAATTTAAATACATAAATTGCTTTATTATAGTATTTATTTATTTTTTTACATAGAGCTATTATACAGGCAGAGGTTTAATCAAATAACCAGCTTATTATTAAGAACTGTTGAATGTTTATAATCTGTCAAAATGTCATGTCAAAAAAGCCAATTTCATCCATTTTTCAGTAGAATCATATGTCCATATATTACCTTAAATTCTTTAACTTCAACAAAGCCAGTGTCCATTACATAAGAATTCCCCATTCACAATCCAAAGAGTAATGTACAAAAATATTTCACTGCTCATTAGAAAACAATTCACAATAGTCTGTAAAGGTGCACAAGGAGCAGAAATGTCATTGGTGATATCTCACTCTTGCATGCAATTGGAATTCGTGTTAGCTTCTTCAAGCCAAATTACCATGAAACAGATTAAACTGACACAAAATACAGTATATTTGGATTGTTTATGATGTCAGCAGCAAATGTTGATAAGTAAATTTATTTTGATATTCCAAATATGCACAATTATACAGTCAGGTGCATTTCATTGTTTGCATTTAGCTTGTTTTATCCTGTAAATAAAGAAATGCAAAACTAACCAAAGCCGAAATGCTCTACAGACTGTTATCAATTCTAAAGCAAAGAGGTAAAGGAAAGATCTGGAACTGGTGGTTCTAAATGTGCCCTTCCATAAGGCACAGGGGAGTGAACTTATTATGTTTCATTGCTAGAGTCAAGGGCAGCTCTGTTTCAGCACCACAGCATGAACAGCGACACTGATTTCAAGACAGCATATAGGCAACATTTCAGCACTTAACACCAACAAATACATCAATTCACTATGTTAATCATCAAGCAGCTATTAAAAACAACTGTTAACACCAATGTTGTTACAAACTGTAGAAGGTTCTTTTAAATGTAACAATCAAAAAACGTCAAAAAAAACGTCAAAAGAGATTGAATATACCTGGAATTAAACAGAAAGCGTGTGAGTTATGATGTAAAATGAAGTATTTAAAGAAAGAAATATTTAAATGTAAGCAAATTGGTGGCTTGGACTTCAAAGAAAACGCTATACTTAGTGCATTTCTCAGCCGTATTTTCCAGGCTCAGTAGATGGCAGCATAGGCACATTTTAAATCGGCCCGAGTGTGCCCTTCGTTTCCGCGGAATCCTTGTAAAAGCCGTCAGACCAACACATTCCGCTGCTATTAATAGTTACAGTTGTGGTTTATATTAGTGTGCAGTTGTGGTTTAGGGTTTTGTTGAAGTGCCAACTCGCAAAATGTTCAACCTTACTTTTTTCCTGACAATTACATTATTAACTACGAGGATGTTACAGACTGCATGTCAGTGGTGTCTTCTACTTAAACTAGTAAAGGTGTCCTCAGTTTTAGTCATCGTCAGCTTCAAAGAATATTAAAGAAAGGTGTACAGAACAGAAACATAAATGATCATAATAAAACAAAATACAAAACAAAGTAAATATTTTGGAACATGCGCTTCCCAGTATAATAATAAGAGCGATGCAGGACATAAAATGTATATATAATTTTAAACGCAGGAAAGTTTTCCTGTAGCTCAGTGGTTAGAGCATGACGTTAACAACGCCAAGGTCATGGGTTCGATTCCAGGGATTGCACATACTGAGAAACAATGTATGGTATAATGCAATGTAAGTCGTCTGCCAAATGCGTAAATGTATATTCTTCTAGGATATTAAAAATTCATATTACTACCTTTGGGATTTTATTTAACTGTCCGGGGAGTTTTTAAATGTTCTTGAAAAACATTTTGATGTCCTACACTGCATCTATTCCCATCCTATTGGGTAGCATAATAGTCTTATTGGAATAATGTGCTTTATAAGATCTGTGTTTTGTGTTATGTTATTAAAATCCTGTGAAGACAATTGGTTCGAAATTATGACCGAAATTCCGATGGGAATCCTGTACAGGTTGCAGTTTTTCTCGTAAATTTCAACCATAAGTGGAAACGACTTGATGACTTTTGCGTTGTTGACAAATAATGTTCTGCATGTGGACCCATAAGCGTCAGCAGATCTCTATCCATATTCCCCTGTATTACACATGATGGTTGAGTCCAGCGCCTTTCTCTGGATACGTACTGCCTCATCGCTCCATTTCTGTCTCCACCGTTTGGATCGAGGGAATCACTTTTTGTCACAGCATCACCTTCTTTCGTCTCTGCAGTGGCCCTTTTTGGTGATATGAGAACTAATATAGACGAATCCGTGTGCCATAGGCGTCAGATCGTCTTGCCAAAGCTGGATCTCTATGCATTACTGTGATTGTTGAGAATTAAACACAAGAAACCGCGGCGCTGCGTGGAATTACATCGGACAAGATGGGGAGATACAAACACATCCTGCTGCTTTTCGCAGGTTTAGTTGCCGCAGCACACGGTAAGCTGGAAGTCTGTTTTATAAGAGGGATGTCGTGGTTGTTATTGCCCTTTATGAATACGATTTGTATGCAAAAGTCATTTAGACATTGAACATAGATTAAATGTGCGTTTGCAGTGGATGAACCTGCCTCAGAAAACTTGCATATGGCAGATAAAAAGTAATTGTGAAGTTGTTCGTGTGTTTATTTGCTTTTCTGAGACCTTCACAATATTCCTCATTATATGTTGACCAGTCGGTCAAAGGTTTCCGTATACACGTGCTTTTGTTACAGTAAGTGGATTGATTTTACAACCTATATAAATTGATAATACATGCAGTTTTTTTTTTTGCTGACTTAAAAAGCAATAAATTAATAAAACTTAAGTCAAACCTGTTGTTTATGAAATAAGTTACGTTTATGTGGAAATATTTTAGGCTGGCAAGGTAATTATTTGATTACATGTAAAAATATCCCAACATTTTTGCCGTCAGTGGGTCGTTTTGATCTCATTTTATGCGTTACTTTATGTACATTGACATTTAGAGATCTAACAAAGTTTTAAATACTTAAAAATTGTATGTCTGAAATATGTTAAACGGACTGAGAGACGTTTATGTGATAAGTGTGCTACGTTTATGTGTGCTACTTGTGATAAGTAAATGTATAATTGGTTAAAGTGATAAATTATTATACGAGAAGATAGGCCTAGTGAAATCTCTTAACGCAAAAGGCGTACTGTCGCTATGGTTACCTACTCAGGTTAAAGCGTCTAGTTATAGTGTATTTATATGAAAAACGTACTAATTTATGTTAGTTGTTGCGGTTATTTAATCTTCCGTATAATATGTGTGGGAAAATATTATACTTAGAACCCCCCCCCCAACCTTTTTCCACTAATATCAAAAAATGAAGCAGGTCCTTATTCAGTCTACCCAAGGAAAACTGTAACGGTAAAATGCAGTCTCATGAGTTCTTCTCCTCTAGTCTCAGCCTTGGCTGAATATATGATGCATACAGCACAGTTTACTGCACATTAGGAGTTTCAAAATCATCATCTGAATTGAACTGTACAGGATGTCCATAAGACGTGTGTCACCTTTTGGACTCTCTGCCTGAGAAACATGATGTTGAACAAAGCAAAGTGTGATTGGGTACTTTGCATGTCAGTCAAACACACTCTTGGGTGGTTTTTAGTCAAGAAAAAAGCCAGGAGTCTAGACTCTCGGCTGTGAAGGTCTGGCTACGTGAGACTACCCCACCTCCATTACATCATTGCAAATGTGCTTCTGTGAATGTACTCCTGTGAATGTACCCCGACTGTCTGTTCTCAATGTCTGTCTGTGAACTCCATTTCAAAGGCAACTTTCTGTATTCAAATTATGCTTGTCGTTTTAGAGGACACACTTTTCAAAAGAATTAGTGATGCTGCAGGCACTTGCAATGCTTCTGATGCCAGTGAAAGAATCATTAGTTTTGTCACAGCTGTGCCATCGGAGTTAATGACAATGACTGCTGCTATTCCTTGTTCAAATGCATGTGGGGAGTTTTCAGGGACAGGCATTAATTAATCTAGTTTTATGAGCCACTACGCACAAAATAAAAGCAAGCAGGTGAAGTTAATTTGTTGCTTAAAAATACATCAGTTTAGGTAAATCATAGATTTGTCACCTTGCACTGGTTAATGTTTTGTCTCAGGTAACCTAAAATTGTGCTTTGTGAATCATGGATAACATAATTAAATTATCTTGGTTTTATTTAAATCATGATGATATTTTATTATTTGATTCAGGAGAAATTTTATTTGCATCAAAAATGGGCATAGTCACCATCATTAGGTACAACTACAAGACAAAATAGAACATGACTTGTTACCAAAAACATTACATGCAACCGTACATCCTCATACAGCCATATTTTACAATAGAAAGCTTTGCTTATTAAGTATTCTAATGGACTAAGAAAGAAAGGACAATTGATTGGTTAAGTCATCTGAAAAGAAAAGTTGTTTTAGGATCAGAGCACATAACATTTGTTTAAGGTTAAGAAGATTTTGGATGATTTGGAATTGCATGGCTCAGATGCAAATGCAGAGGTAATTAATCCATGTAGAGTTTTGGTTATAAAACAGCACCTTGTTGACTTAAGCACCCTAATTAAACTAAAATTAAAAATAAATAAATAAATAAAAGTAAATTAACTGTCATCTAGAGTAACACATTCGTTTTGGCTAGAAAGAAAGGGGTATGTCAAATAATTAAAATGCAACTAATGTCTACACACACACCGCATCTTTTAAAGTTGGCTTCAAACTTCTTTATATGCAGAAGTTTGAAGCCAAGAAAAAAACAATTCAGTGGACAGCTGGCTGGATGTGACAGCACAACCTTTTATTTTAAGTTTCTGACAGCTCTTCCCTCTTTTTGTTTGCACATCTTGTTTCTTATTATATCTTATTTCATCCTCAAATACTGCATGATAACCAGTTCAAGCTGTTTGGGTTCTAGACATGATGACCCATTTAGGTTATGCAATTGTAGATCTTTTTCATACATATATGACCAATTAAAGCATTTGCATTTCAAAGCAGAAATCAGAATCAGCAGAATGATGTTAATTGTTACCCTGTTAATGAGATTTTAATGTTATAGAGCTCATGAAGAGAGAAGGAGATCAAATAAATGCCTTACAATTCAGAAAATATGTGTTTTAATTGGACCACAGGTTGGTAGTGTTTTGGGATTAAAAATTGACATTTTTGGATAGCATGTATATTTGTTTGACATATCTAATCCAAAACCCTTCTAAAATAGAATCTAAAATGACAACATCACCATATTTTGCTATAGCTGTTGGGTAAACATGTAAACACAATAAAAACACTGTTGTGTACTGCAGACCTTTAATCACAGATAAAGGTCTGGTGCTTTTTGCGGCTTAAATTGGTCAAGAATCGCTCAGACAGAAAGAGCTGTCTGACTGACATGTAAGTCAGACAGATAAAATCACAGTTTATTTAATTTTCATGTGCAATTAGACAACCCCATTTAGTGTATAGTATAATGCAATGTAAGTCGCTTTGGATAAAAGCGTCTGCCAAATGCATAAATGTAAATGTAAATGTAGTGATACGACTTTTCCCACTCTTGTAACAGTGTAGAAAAATCTCTGATTTTACACATTTCTACCCTCACACAACTTATTCAACTCTAATTTCTATTATTCCTTCTTTCACACGATCCCACATGAAAAATCATTTTAGCCGCTGTCTTGTAGTCATATCGAAATTACATGCTCTTATACAGTATTCTGCATTAAAGACAACTGATGCAATGATTCCAGGATCAATGTCACTGTATTAAGTGTTGGAGACAAAGACTTATTTCATGTTATTCATGTTGATTTAGAGGGCCAATGTTTAGCTCCAACCCTAATCAAAGACATCTGTACTAGCTAATCAGGATTACTAGAAGGCTACAGGCAGGTGAGTTTTTATCAAAGTTGGAACTAAATTCTGCAGGCCACTGACAGAATCCCTCCAGGAACAAGGTTCCCCATCCCTGATTTAGAGCATTTTTGAGATTGTCTGTTTGTTGTCAGTGAAGAGAGGGTGGCAGAAATATTGCACACTGTAGCAAATTGCAAGTAGGATTTGGTAGGTGGAAACAACAACTTTTTGCACTTCTTTTCCAGTGAATCAGCAGAGCCAGTTTAGACATGTTGCTATGGTTATTCTGTTGATGGATGAGAAGCACTAACTTACAGCAAGAGAAAAGGCATTAAGTTACAGCTGAAGCAGAAAGACTGGCTTTCATTTCACTCTATAGAATAATGAGTGGAAATATCACCATATGCTCCACATCACAATAAGACATACTGGAATGGATTCATTGCACAGTTGCAGGAATTTAGCGCAAAACCCACATCTTATTTCCAAATCACCAGTGACCAAACTTCACCAATCACAGGACTACATGCACTGGTGTAGCTGTGAGCAGTTAAATTATAGCATTTGTATTCTTTGCAGTACAAACATGTCTTGTTTCTGCAGTATACAGATAAGGCTTGTGGATTGACAATTACAGCTGGTGCAGTTAACATGTGTTAAAAGAGATGTTTGTTTACATTTTTTTAGTGATCACACGAGCAGTATTTGTATCCAGAACTATTTTGTATGTTTATGAATATGGTGTGGTATAATTTCTTTTATTTGAACTTTTTGACTGGTTGTCAAACAGTTGTTTGACTGGGTGTTTGAATGATATGAATTCAAATCAGCCAATAATTAAAAATACACCACTGATTGTGTTTATTTATTAAATTGGGTTTTTAAAGTCGCAGGCTTTTAAAACTTGAAAAATGAATATATCACATATCAATGAAACATTTTTGCTCAGTGGGATGTATGAAACAGCCGTAAGGAAAGTAGAAAGGAGAAACACTGTTGAGCAGAACTTGTATTGACATCGTTGGAGATCAATATTATGCTGAAAGGCTACCTGTGTGATATGAAGTGATACTATTACTAGTGTAATACAATTTACTAGTTTATACGTTTATATATTTAGTTGTAATAAACAGGATCATTTCAAAATTGTTTACTTTGTTGCAATAACTCAAACAAAACAGGGACAGTATTTTGCGTTATATAAATAAACACCTGTAACATAACTCAAAGAAGAGAATATGGAACATCTGAAATATAAACTAAACTTAAATTGTGCATTGTTTCAAAACTATCTAAAACAAAATAGAAATGATCATAAAATATTGTCAGTTGTCATTTTTAGTACTTTAATTTAAAATTAATAGGGAGTTTACTTAAAAAAACATTATTTACATTTAAAATAGAAATAAAAATATATTGATAGGCTAAAATGTTTAAATTTTACACTCTAGCCACCCAGAAATGGAACTTTATGCACTTAGATAACCTTAAAACAACAATTTAGACATTTTGGACAATAGATATGGTGCTTTAGATGATAGAGTCGACAGAGAACCCAGAATATTTTGATCTGATGTTTCGTCAGATTTGCTTTTTCCGTATGGTCACCGTCCCTGAGCTCCTGTTGTCTCTGATGCTGTCTATACACTCACTGTGTGCTTTTTAAGCATGTGCGGTGACATAACAAGCAAGCACAACCTAAGAAATCATGGAAATGTTACCTTGGTGCACATGAGTTACAGCTTTGGTCTGACACAAGCTTGTAAGAGGGTTGTGACATTTTATGACTGTGATTTTCAGTGACAAATTCTAAAAATGGAAGCTGTGATTTTATCCTTCAGAAATGGCATTATAAGCTTCTTGCATCAGAGCTGCAACAAGACTCAATGGCTGTAAATTGCATTTACGAGTAGTACATTTAAATAGGAAATATTCAGAGTGACCTCATAACAAATATGCAATGCATGGCATGACTTTTCCTAAAATAGGGTGACCATATTCTGAGAATCCTAAAAGAGGACACCGCCACGCCCCCTTCCCCCGTTTGCTCAAACTCTCTCCCGGCGCCCACCGACCACTTCGCGCAGGTATCATAGGGCGGCTGCCCAGTTTGCCCATGCCTAAAACCGCCCCTGTGCACAATGCTTCCCATTTATCACGACCACGACTGAACATCGGGGTTTTTTTTGCAATTCGTCGGTGAAACTACATTTGTGTTTCGGCATGTTAGTGACACACAGCTCTTGCAGCGCAGCTCCTCGTTTTTGTTTTGACAATTGGGTCTTTCACGTCATCAGACAGGTACCTCAGAATAATGCCGGTGGGCAGTGGCTGCATTTAAAGTGTTGATTTAATGACGGTCAGTGAAATGAGGTAAAAAACCCGGGCATTTTATGATATTTTACAAAATCCCCGCGGACATAATTTTATAGCCAAAAAGGAGGACATGTCCGGGTAAAAGAGGACATATGGTCACCCTACCTAAAATGTCATAAACTGACCCATTGCTCTGTCCATGTGTTTCATAAAGAACTATTGTGGTGCTATTTATAGCTGCCATTTAAATAAAAAAATGTCTTTAAGGAATAGTTCAGCCTGAAATGTAAATGTGACATAAGGGAACAAGTGATGGCATTCCAAATATATCATCTTTTCTTCCTTCCATGGAGATCCAAGATGGTGGCACGCACAGACGCAGCGGCTACTCAGGGTCCCAAAAATGGGGCTTTTATGTTTTTTAATGTCGTCTGTTCGTCTCAAAACAGTTTAGATTTACCGCTATCTGACAAAGTAATCAATAAAAAACACATCTACAATCGTCAAAGCCTTTTGGACATCGGAAACGGATACAAACACCAACTCTCGTCAGTGACTACTGAGAAGCTAAGAAGCCTTTGTTTACTGCTGAAGCCGGACCCCGAGACCGCAGCCTCGCCTACTGACGCTACCCGCACAAGGCGGCATCGCAAGCAGTGTGAGAGAGGACGGAAGCCCAGTAAGCGCGGAAGCATACGAGCATACAAACATACGAGCGCGGAAGCATAGCTAAGGGCTAACCCACCAGACCGGCACTACCAACACTCATGCTCCTAAATCTTCGCTCACTGGAAAATAAACTGGACTTAATCCAACTCAGTCGGATTACACAGCATGAGGCAAGAGATTGTTGTGTGTTTGTCTTCACTGAAACATGGCTAAATGACAACATCCCGGACTCCGATATTCAGCTGCACGGGCTAACCTGCTACCGAGCGGACAGAGACACAGCACTGTCTGGTAAGACTCGCGGTGGGGGCTTGTGTGTGTATGTCAAACAAAGAATGGTGTAACAATGCTGCAGTAGTAACAAAACACTGCTTATCACTGGTGGAGTTTATGGTTGTGAAGTGTCAACCGTTTTATCTGCCGCGGGAGTTCACGGCCATTGTTATTGTCGTGGTTTACATTCCCCCGTGTGCAAACACTACGGACGCGCTTCGCAAGCTGTACAGCGCCATCAGCGAACAAAAAACAAATAACCCCGCCATCTTTGTCATCATAGCCGGCGACTTCAACCAGGCAAAATTAAAGACAGTGTTGCCGAAGTTCTACCAACATGTGTTTAGATTTACCGCTTCAAATGTTACAAAAACTGCCTTCTTCCATCTCAGAAACATAGCCAAACTACGCAATATATTGTGTATTGCTGATGCTGAAAAGCTAGTCCATGCATTCATGA
>JAZGTJ010009892.1:0-18785 GCA_036877575.1 Botia almorhae | reverse complement strand
TCATCATCATCATCGTCGTCGTCGTCATCTTCATAGCGTCGTCGCTTCATATGAGATCCTCCTCTTAACCTAACCCGACCCCCTCGCTCTCCTCTTGCTCCGAGTCCCCGCCTCATTTTGAGTGAACCTGATGCCAAGCTGCCTCGATTTGCTCGATGGGTGGAGCCTCTCCAGACACCTCGCCTGCCAGCTCCATAACCTCGCCGCGATGAAGAGACTCCGCTCTTTGAGTGAACTGACATCTTTCTCCCTCCGTCTCCATCCTCATCGTCGCTGCCGGAATCATCATCATGATCCATCCCATGACGCCGATAGATCTTAGCCACGCGGGGATCAAGAGACGAGGATCTGCGCTTCTGAAAGAGAGAACGGTGGCAACTTTAAAAGAAAGTCATTAAACACCCATTACATAAACTCACAATAAAGCACCTTTAACTATCTGCTTTTAAATTCACAAACCTCACAAATTAGCATTTTAAATATTACTTAAGGGTTCTCACATTTTAAATATCATCTACAATGCAATTTATTTCAAATCTGTCAGGGTGACCAAGAGCATGCAAAGATGTAAACATGAACTCCAGATGGTTTCATATCAAACAAATGCAACTCTGACCACTGCAGCACAAGTCTAAAAGCACATTCCTGGTGTGGTACTATTACTCGTCGAAATCATTGATGACAACAAGGAAGCATTAGGAACCACAATCTTAGTTACTTACATGTGTTTTTGCTCCCTCTAATTTTATCTGCAAAACAGAAATCACACTGTTTAATATAAACTTAAAAGAACGGTGATATCACAGCAGGAATGAATGGAATTACAGAAGCTGCAAACACAGAGCTGATTCTGAGGACCTCCAGTCAGGTGGAGCAGCGATGGGGCACGATGATGATGATGATGAAAACAGGGCAGGGTGGGCCACAGCAGGAGAGAGAGACAGAGAGAAGGTAGCCAACAAGAAGGGACAAAAGCAGGAGGGATTTGGTGCAAATCAACGTGGTAGGAAATATGAAACTAGAGACAGAGAGAGAAGAATAAAGGCAGAGCAGCTGTGCGTGTGCGCGCGTGCGGCAGCAGTGGCGTGAGGAAGGCGGAGCCTCTCACCCTCTTCCTGAGCCGCTGCTCAGGGGCCGCCACCCGTTTCTGGAGCGACCCATGGGAGAGAGAAGAGGGGGGCCGCCCGACCCCGTGCCATGCCCCGCCCTCACCCCCGAGCCCCCCTGACCCATCCTGTGCCGTGATGTCATCACCGCTGCCTGACGACTGGCACACAGGAAAAGAAGCATTACTGTTACACACGCACACCAGTGTGTGTACGACACAGTAAGCTCTTAGCATGCACCTTTTTCCTTGTGACTGAGTGTGAATAAGTGTTTATGCTTGCAAAAGCTAGCGTTAGAAACAAAAGCCCAAAGCTTCCTTGATTTGAAAGTTTGTTCAAGCAAGAGAACAAAACCTCTTAAAAATAAATAAACCGGAGTGCATTTGTGCTGGTGTATACGAGCTACCTCAGATTCTGTGTCCTTGCCCAGAACACATTTGGGACACTCCCAGCAGCTGGGCAGATCTTTGTTCACCACTCCATCACCCGAAATCTAGAGAGACAGAGAATCTTCCTTAATGTCCTAAAAATGCAATTAAAACATTGTACTTTATACTAAACACATTGTAATAATGCTGTGATAATGTTTGTACCTTCAAGCAGCTAGGATGTGCAATCTGAGCACAGTTTGAGCACTCCATGAGCTCCTCACCAGTATCCTGGTTACCTTCTCCACAGAGCTCACACACCGCAGAGAGCGGCAGACCAGGCTAAGGAGAGAAGAGAAAGCGATATTAAACGTATGCAAACCAAGGAAGGCTTGGTCAAAAGACAAAGATCCACAGTCAACACACACAGGTTTGTTTCATTATATTAATGAGGACATCTCACAGACTTCTACTGATTCATACAAGGCTAATCTGGTATCCCCTAACCCTAAACTTACCAAACCTGTTGACGTAAATAGATATGAAAAAATAGATATAAAATAAAGCCTGTTGGCCATTTTTTGAGCGTTAAGCCATGTTGGTATATGAAATGTTTGTGGAGATATAATCAAACATTTGTCCCTTATGCATAGTTAACACACGCACGCGCACAAACACGCGCACAAACACACTTACAGCAAGACACTGGCGGAGGACACAGGTCTGTTTGAGTTTGCCAGGCCCACCGAACTTCTTCATGTCTCTGCAGAAGTTGCAGTCGCCACACTCTGTGCGCAGACAGGCCTCGCAGCGTTTGCAGCGCACGCGCCGCCGCCGCAGCACTGACATGTTGGAGGCTGGTTTCACCGGCCGGGGAATGATGGGCGTGGACGCCAGCTTTGGACGAATGGCGGGTGGGGGCGGAGGAGGGGGCTGGTACCAGGAGGGCTTAGGAAGAAGATCGAGAAACACAGGTAAGTTTTAAAGTGTGACTTTAAATTCCTCCGATTCAGTTTTTGGGTGAAACTGTAAAACAAAATTACGTCTTTCAAATCTCAATGAAAGCGCAAATTTACAAAAGTTGTGTGAAGCAACTGGGAATCTATTTTTTACTTAATGGGACCCGAGTTGTTTGTTTTTGACTTGCCCCCCCTCCACAAAAAAAACAAGAGTTTACTTCAGAGATCTTACTCTCTTTGGCCATCTGACAATAGGTTTTCCAGTGTAGGAGAGTTTCGAGTTGTCATTTGCATGTTCTTTCAGCAACACCTACAAGAAAAACAAACACGTTCATCGCACACAAATCTAGACATGAATTCATTCCAATTAAATCAAGTGCGTCAAAATAACCATGTTTAATTGTGAGCGCTGACCTGTATGTCGTGCAGCAGGGCGGCAGCGTTGTGTATTCCTGAAGGCACACACTTCTTATGTGCAGGCAAAGCCTCCAGCTTCCCCACCAGGTTCCACAAACCCTCCAGTTCTAAAGGAGTCAGGTGAACCTTCACCCCTGGTCCACTAGGAGGAGATGGAGCACCGCTGTCATCCTTCTCCTCTTTAGCATGACCATTAAGAACCTCACAGCCCAAGCTTTCCTGCTTATAGCCTGTGTATTAGTGTGAGACAGAGAGTGTAAGTTTCCATCAGTGCGTCTTAGAAGCCACATATCAAATGATATGAGGAGATGAATCTACTCACCGATGCCCAGAGAGTATTTCTGGTACTCGGGGATGAGGTAGGAGGTGTTGGTCAGACTGTAAAGATAACGCTCCAGCACGTACCAGCCCATCTCGTAAAAGAACGGATAACGGAACTTTACTGGTACCTGAGGAAGAAAGTTATGAAGAATTATAAACAGTCCTCAAAACTGGAATCTGTAGGTGAATCTTGTGAAGGAATGTCTGGATCAAGTGTACCCCAAAACAAAAGAAAAAAAAATGCACATAAATTACACCTTACGGAGGACAATTTATCATTAAATTATGACATTTTCATAAAAGCTAGCCAAATATTTCCCTCAAAAATGTTCGTTATTGTCATTCTGTAGTAAAATGCTGGGCTTACCCGTGTCCTGTCCTCAATGCTGGAAATGTGCAACTGCATGGGGATGTTAAAACTGTGCAGGAAATTCCCTCCAAACACAAGTGTGTCCACAGGTGTGTAAACCGCATGGATCCACCCTAAACAATTATTAATATAGACTGAATTCATAATTCAAGCTTGTGGATCTTGTCGAAAGTGTCGTGTCAGAAAGACCAAATTAAAGACTCAACTAAATTAAAATCCTGTTTTTAACAAACACTGTTGCTTATACCATCAAAGCACAGCTACTCAGTCAACCCACCAACTAGTTAAGTTGAAAACACATCCCTAGTGCTTACCTGATGGTATAATGAACGTGTAGCCCTGCTTGAGCTCAATCCTCTGGCAGTCAGTTGCCTTGTCACCAAGGAATATGTCTCCCTGTTTCCCTGACAACACCCAGTTCTCATAAAGCTCCAGGTTTTGTGGTGTGGGTGGGATTAACCAAAACACCTGTAGCCAAAACAGCCAATCAGGCTCACCTCACAAGCTTACCACAACATGACTGACAGAAAGCGGCTACAGAGCTAAGAGCTTTGCTACAACTATACGTTCTAGCACGTTACAAGATTATTATTTGTTTGTTCTTATGTCATTGTCGGTGAGCTCTCTACATGCATTATGTTCCAACCTTGCATCCCCGCAGTATGTGGTACCACACAGACGTGCCACCAAAGTCAATGTGGAAATCCGTGTAACAGCCCTGCACACTCATTAGACAGTACCTGCACAGAGAACACAGCCAGAGCTTAAGCAGGACGGAAAGGAACCGCATGGTCAGAGAGAACTCTGTGTGAGGGGCAAATGATGAAGGAGGAAAAGAAAGAATTGAAAATATACTGGACTTTCTACTTTGCTGTTGAAAGGAACCTTTTATTTTCTTGACAACGCATGGCGGGAGACCATCAGTGGCAATTATACTGAAGGGGGGCAGAAATGCTTACTTTTGCACTTTGGGGTACTGCATCTCCATGATTGAATTTGTGGCATCTCTTTGTCTTTCCTTTAAATGTCGTGGCCACATGTTGTCCACCCAGTCAATCATGTCCACCTATCAACACAGCAAAAACAATCCAAAAGGCTGACATCACAGACCGATGAAATGTGGGGAACCTCTGTTTTAGTTGACACAGGATACAGGTACTAACCGTAGCAGGTCTTCTGACGAGGGTCTCTAGTTTGGTGTGGCTGAACTCAAGGCTGATGACATTGTAAAGCTTGTCTCTCTGGGAGGGCGGAGTCTCATAGTACCGCCTCCACTGGGCCATTGACATCTCCGTCCCCTTTTGAGTGGTCACATCCATTACGTCAACCATACGCCGACTCCCTGTCAACAGAGAGGAGTTAGTGACCAAATCTGTCACTATTAAACGCCTGTGATTTTAGTCAACATGAGAAAATCATTTACACCAAACTCTTACCTACAAACATCTTGACATCGTTCACACTGAAATCTGGATCTGGCATTCTGAAAACACATGTAAACGCACGTCAGTTAGAAAGATATTCTACAATACAAGAACAAGGACAAAAAGACATTGCATTTATTTATTTATCTACTTAAGTACAATACAAGATAAAGATAACAAAGAAAGAGAAAATAACAGTCTCTTACTTAATGCCAAGTCCATCGGGTTTCTCAAAGATGATGGGGTCCCTAAGCCCCCCTCTCTGGATGTACTCGTATGTAAAATCTGAACGAACCAGACAAGAGCTCACATTAAACACTCAACACACTTCCTACATTCATTCCACAATGATTGCTTCAACACAGGCTGTGTGTGTGTCTCTCTCTCTCTCTCGGACCTTTGCCCTCCATGCGTTTGACCCTGTCAGAACCGAAGCGGCTGCTATGCAGCTTCTCCTCCAGATCGAATGTTCTCTTCCCATCGATCTCGTCGTCGGAAATGCCATCGTCCTGGTAACGTCGCCTCGTGCCGGACCGCTGTAAGACGAGGTAGTGAGAGAATGAGACAATGATATATCAATCCCGATCAAACTATTTCTGCACATACACTCATGCCTCTTTAATTCTGGATAAATGCTGGGAGTTTTATAACCACCCCAGTTCTCTGCCCAGCTTCAGACAGGAGATCCAGAGTGCTGGGCTATGAGCGCACACCTACACTGAGCTGAGAGATGTACGCGCCCACAATTCTCACACGCAAACACACAAAATAACTCACACTTATCAAAAGCAATAGCCTACACATAGTAAACAGCCATAAACTTCTGCCTAATATGACGAATAACAAAACTGGAAAACACAGAATCTCTGTGCATCAGGCACGCAGCAGGTGCGCACTAAACCTGCAAGTGTCTCTTTAAAATCTCTCGTTGGAAACTTCTCACTGTTGGGAGCGCTAATGGACTTCAAGTGGCAGCTGGAGATCATTTCAGCAAAAAAACAGCTGGTCGCCACGTTCTTAGAAATCCACTCATGTAAAACTCATTTTAAAGTCTGTCTGTATTTGTTTAATATAGAATGCTCCTACTCTTATGGGCTACGTCTAGTGTCTCCAGTCAATTTTGAACCTAAGTGCACTTGTGGAAGCTTTATTTTTTGTTTTTATTTTCATAATACGGGTGAGAATCTTTAGGCACCTTGTAATTCAATTCAATACCATTTTAGGTCAAAAAGCAAAAACAGTCACAAGCAATTTGGCATCACCCTCATTCTGTGTAAATTAAATTTACACACACAAATGTATTGTCTTTGTCTATCAACGTGCCCCTTTGTTAAGCACAATGTAACTCATCGTTTTCCAGGCCAGCAAAGCATATTGTTATATTTATGGTCCATCTTAAGCTTTCTGCTTTAAAAAATTTGTTCTGTGATGCATAGCATAGCAGAATTCTATTCTTCTAGTGTAGTAATGCTTTACTGCCTGTCCTTAACTGTGTGTTACTGTACACTATTTCTACACTAACACATTCATTCAACTATACACTGCACGGCCTTGCATCTGCCTTCACTGTCTCTATGGTGATGCAGGACAGAGCCAATCACATGCTTTTGGGGGGGGGGGACCTGCCACTGCTGCTAATCCGGTTCACTGTATGCCAAACTGATCAAACCATACGCATCTGCATGACAAATAAAACAAACCTGAGATTACCCTATACATTAGCACATTACATCCTAAACCACCTACACCGATACACATATTTACAAGGACACACAAGACACACAAGCAACCTAACCCAAGAAAAACAACCCACCCCGTTTTCTGGAGGTCACTGCAGTCTGTTTATCTGTTTATTACTTTAGTCGGCTCTTAAGGTTTTACACTTGTTTGTCAATCATTGGTAATGATATTCAGGGTGATGGAACAAGTTCGGTCTATGCAATTCTTTAAAAACAGTGAATGCGTTTGACAGAAATTACATCATTCCTTGCCGTTATCTCAGACCACATCAAGTTACAACGTTCAACCCCTACGTTCAGACCCCTACGTTCCCCTCTGTTCAATTAGTTGCACTCAGTCTAGCTGTTTTTGTATTCAAGGGTACACCGTGTACACCCCACCTCTCCTCTTCAAATTGACCAATCAGCTTGCAAGGACTCACCCAGAATGCCAGAACATATCACAAAACTAAAAATGTAATGCTTCAATTAGAGGAGAAAAAAAACCTATTATAGTGATTTAATGATTAATCACTTCTGTCACTTCCTGTGTACTCGGGTACTCGTGCGCAGCCCTTGTCAATGATGCTGCGGTTTTCACTTCTCTTGCCTGTGCGCACTACACCAAGCTACCAGTCTGTCTATCTTTCCCTGTATATCATATTCCAGTCTCCTCTATTCACAACACAGACCAAACGCTGACAGTGACAAAAGCAGCGAAGATGCGTTAAGGATGAGATTTGTGCCACTCCTAGATTTGCCATTGGCTTGACCGCACCTTGTCCCCGTTTGACACCAATAGGAGAACACTAGGAGAAGATCACAACAAAAAAAACTACAGTTTAAATGAAGCGAGATGGCATAAAAATGGCACAAATAAAGAAAAATGCAGGACAATTCAATTGTTGCCAAAAAAATTATTCCAAGGCTGGTGAATCTGGCTTTTCTGTTCTCTACCGCAGGCATTTATCCTCCCTTATTCTTTTTATCCTAACACCTAACGAGACCCTAAACTGCAGTGCGCTTGGAGGAAGCCCTTGTGGAGGGCAATGAGACACTACACACCTCGCACCTTCAGTGTCACATCTTCATCGCTCTTTCTCTTCCGCCCTCTCCGTCTCATCAACACTATGCCTCCGTCAACAAGCGTAAGGATCTCCTGTCCATTCTCCATCCCTGTGCTTCTTCCTCCCTTTCAAAATGAGAAAATGTGCCGTCTGTTGTCCTCGATCATACTTTCGCCTCTGCAGTGCCCCTCCCTCCCCTCTCCCCGTTTCCGCATGTCTGCTCATGTGGTCGGCTAAACCAATCAGATCGTTCGTCCCACACTTCCCCCGTCTCTTCAAAAACAAGCAGACTGCACACAGCAATCCTTCCAACCCTGCTTACACTCCATCTGTATCGTCCTGCTTCTTCAGACTAATACCAGAGCAAATATACTCAAGACACCAACAATCAAAATAAATAGTGTGGTTTTTGCAAAAAAGTACGGAATCTAACATTAGACTGGGATGCAGTTAATTTCCATGGCTTGACCATATTTTAAAAATATGTACAGTGTATGTTGTCCCTTTAGTACTCAAAAACTCTTGGAAAGAACAGCAATTTACAAAAAAAGGGTCAGCAAAGCAAAGCCACAGGAAGATACAGATGATAAATTCAAATATCTACTAGTTATCAAGTGTAAATAACATATTAAATGAACAAAGAGTTGAACAGAAACAGGATAATATGGGCTCTAGTGTGTAATTAACAAATTGTCTGATCCAAGTAAAAGCTACACAGACATATTTTAATACCATCCAACACTGTAACATTGTGCTAAAGCAATTTTGGTGTGTTAGAGGATGCGATCGGACTGCGATATTATGGCAAGTGATCTGTACATCAGGCGTACATCATGATCTGTATAGTCATAAACAAGGTGTTGCTCTAGTATTCTGGAATACTAGAGAACTAGATTGTGACTTTATTGCTGACCAATATGATCATTACATGTCCATAACATTCAACATCTAATCGCATGCAGCCAGAATTCTCAATCACTGACACCTGATTCTTTCATACTTCAAATCAACATATAACAGCAGTGAAAACAGCTTCCGAAAAGTGTGATGGGATGCTTCAGTGAACTGCTTCCATCGCAATGAGACTAAAAGCACATAATGTACCCCAAAAGGCACTTTATCTTCCTAATATCTACGGTGCTAAACTTACCAGTCGCTTGCTGTAGCGCGGTTTGCAGTCGTCCATTGTCAGTGAGACGCGAGCGCTGCCCGCAGCAACAGCACGGTTCGAGTCGCGAGCCAGCAAACGGCTTTCTGTCCGTTTATTTCGTTCAATATAAACTATGTCTGGGACTCGCTTTAATACAGCGTGCACTTACATCGATACAGTATTTCAAAACGCACTGCCAGAATAAAATCGTACTTTTCAAATCGATAAACTCTTAAGATTTGTTCATATGAACGCTGACCTTAAAGGTCTCAGCTTGTTCTTTGTTCTACATGCATCAGATTAAATTCTCACAGAAAGAATAAAGCAGCGAATATAATGAAATTAACGAGCCGTCAAGCTAAGCGAATAATAACCGAGCGTCGGCACCAGCTATCCATCAGCTAACCATCTTAGGAAAAACTCCGCCGCCGCGAAACAAATAAAATTACAAAGCAATACAGGTTTTTGCTTATACATACAGTTTATATGTACGATGTCTAATATTGCAGTACAGGACGAGAAGTGAGGAGCGTATCATCGATCGACGTAAGCAAAACCCAGTTCAAGTTTTAAATAAAATCACATTTCCACAAGACTTTAACTGGGAGCCGCAATGGGCATAATCCAGCCGTTAAAATAGTCCTCGTGTACTGTCTGATATTAAAACGTGCTTTCCGGCTAGCATGCACTGGGAACTTTTCTGTTCTGAGTGAAAGTGCGCGTTATTTAGATAGCTCTACTGTGTAAATTCACGACAAAGTTAATGTAGTAGATCATTTCGCCGCCATTTTCACGCCGTCACAAAACACCACGAAGTAAGTCCCGCCTACTACGGATTAAACATCCAATCGCATACAAACAAGACGCCATCGTCTTACTCTCATTGGTTGCCGCTGATGTCACTTCAAGGGGGCGGGAGCTAGAGGCCAGTAGTAGAACACGTGACCGCGCTCTCATTGACTTGGGCTATACGCCAATCAAAGGAAGCATCGACGAAATGATTGGTTCACACGCGCTGGGAGCCTTACACTGTTAGCTAATCAAACATATAATACATTTGCTGCCATTTAATTTTGGCCGGATTTATGCCACAAAACAGTGTAAATACGTCCGAGTAATATGTTGCTTGTAATGCTCATGATTAAATGAACATAGTATTTACCTTAGATCTTCCTTCGTTTGCGGACGCCCAGTCCATGTCAGCCTGTGCGCTTTCGTTTGGGCCGTTTGGTGAAAGAAACCTACATTTTCCTTTAAATTAGCCCGCTAACATAGACGAGGTTCACACGGGGCCATAATGAAGTCCTTTGGTGTTTGTTTAAATCTAATAAACGGGTGCCCCTGAATAGTTCTGCACCGTGAATTATCACCCGTGACCGACCACAGGTAACTCCACATGGTAAAACTTTTCATTTAACTCAAGGGTGAAAGAGCAGGAAGTAAGCACTGGTTGGTCAGCCATCAGCGCTCAGTCACTGATTGGATTGGACATCCGTCGATAACTACAATGTACATACATAAATAAAACCATAATACATGGTCTAAATAAAAAGTCATTGAGCTCAATACACGAAAGAACGAGTAACACAGATTTTTATACAACGTCAGTTTTTTAATCACAAATACTCACGTGCCTATAACGAAGCTTCAGTGACGTGCATCTCTACAATTATCACATATCAAAACATCAACTAAACTTACGAAACACAGTCAACTTCTTACTTGGAAGCAAATGTTACCCTCTGAAAATCGCAATTTGGAATGTAAACCTAATTTAACATAAATAAATAAATGCTTTAAAAAAGTTTGTTTTTTAAAATGAAGCCTAGGTGCACACTAAATGTGTCACAGTAAGCCTATAAGAGGTCCTATGTCATTTACAAAAACAAGGTCTTACAAACAATGCAGTATCTGTTCTCCTAAAATATGAAATAAATAACTTCCCTGAAAACATTATTGTCGGCTTTAATAAAATAGATCTTACATGACACAGGTCTTCATAAAATTAGCAGGTAGCCTGCACTTCACATTTTCCTATAGTGCATTTAACAGTACAAGGCCAGTTGATCAAATAGGATGAACAAAAGAAGACAAGGAGAAAATGGAGATACACAAGAGAAAACAATGTGTGTTTTTATGGCTCATCGGCACTAAGACGCTTGTCTTGATTGATAACAGAGACTCTGGATTTGGAGGAGTAGATAATGTCTTCTGAAAAGAAAGGACACTAAGAGTTATACTCTTCCTGAGGTGCTGGTATTCTCACCTACTGAACTAATCTAAGCCATACACACATTTCACCCGTACATTATTAGCACACAGACGTTATCCCTCACACCCTTTCACTCAGCAACATCACAATGTTTAGAATTAATAATGTTTACCTTGCAGCAAGCTTATGTCAGCCAGCTGTACACCAGAGAACCACCAATGACAGCCAGGATTGTGCAACACAGTATAATAAGCATCTTTTTCTACACAGGGAGGCCAGAAGAGTGAGAGGAAATGACGGATATAAAGGGGTGATTAGGAAGTAGTAGAGAACAAACGTAGGTGGTGTTGAATTCATGTGAAAAAAAGAGAAAGTTTTTCCCAGATGTACTGTATGTCTTATATCCACTAATATGGCATGCTAATTTTCAAGCTCACCCTGCGTGCTTCCTGTTGGAACTTGGCGGCCTTTTTAGTGTCGGCCACTGCTCTTTCCACAAAGCCCACTGATTGGTCCATGTTGCTCTCAATCCTGTCTATCATGCTTCCCTGTTAATCAATTAGAATAAAACAATGAAGACTTGTCAAACTTTGTGTGTCATGTTATTTTAAACTGCTGTTTTAAACCTGAGTGGTAATCGTAAGTCCCAGAAGTCAGGGTCAAATCGTCGCATTTCTCTGTGGATATGACATTAGCATGCACCTGATTCTCCACCAGCATTGCAATGTCCACGAACATGTCATGCAACTCCTTTATGCTGCTCTCCAGTCGCATTATATCTTTGTGTCGAGCCTCGATCTCACTTAGCGCCTGCTTTGAAATGCCAGAGTCCATAATCTGTAGGTAGGGAGAACATTTTGCTTGAAATACACACGATAACAAGTAAACGGAATGTCACGTGATCTAGTGTGAATCCTGCATGAAAACATCACACAAAGACACACAGTACAGTACAGTACAGTACAGTACACAGAACAGCACCCACCCCTGCTGTAAATACTGCAGCATTCCCACCATCCAGCATTTCCTCCAGTTCCTCATCGGTAGTGGTTTTGCCAGCTGTAAGACAGAATCCATGTAATATTGCGCTTTACAGAACAAGGAACTCTTTACAGTAGGACCGTGTAACCGCTTGTCACTAACTGATCTCCAGCTGTCTCTGGATGCGCCCTTTGCTCTTCTCTCTAAACTCCACTTGGGCTTCGTTGTATTTGGTCATCACCTCCACAAACTTCTTAGCAAGAATGGCATGCTAAAAAAAATGGACATAAACACTGTATGAATAGAAAAACTAATTAATTTTATGAATTGGGCAAGCGAGAGACAGTGTTGGTGAGTTACCTGAGATTTCTTTATCCGTATATCTGCTGAAATTCTCTCTTCTGTGTTAGCTGCCAAACTCTGCTCAATGCCTGTTCACAACATTGTTATTTTTTTACTGTTTTTACTCTCAGTTACTAAATAATAGCATCATCAAACGCAATAGTCATCACACGATTTACTGATTTGATTTTCTAACAGCAAGGAAACTTTTCACAGTGTGTAAAATCAAATTGATCACTCAATCAATACACACTGAAACATGGAAATCAGAAAACTGACTTTTCAGTTTGTTGCGAGCATTGTTGGCCAGTTTCTTTATCTCATTGGTAACTGCCTCCAATTCATCCTGTGTCTCTGGATGAGAAATGACAAGACAAAATAAAAGATAAGAATTAAAAAAGAAATTAAATAAAGAAAAAAGAGAGAATAACAAGCAAAAAGCAATCACAGGGCAAAAACAGCATTGCACATGATGTGTGGAGAAAGTGTGAAATATAGGGAGTGATAAAGAAAAGCGTAAAACTGATTAAATACAGAAATATTTAAGCAAAGAAAAGAGAAGGGTGGTTAGTAAATTGTGATTAGACTAACTCTGGTCTGATGTAGGTGCAGACAGGATGACGGAATATAGTCGCTTTATCTCATTCACATTTTCGTCAATTTTGTCTATACTGGTTCGGATGTCCTCAATCTATAGAACACGGAATATAAGTCAGTTGTGACATTCAGCATTACACATATTCATTTGGAATTAATATTGACCAATGACATACCTGAGTGAAGAACTCATCCATAAACTCTTTATTTTCCACTGGGATTTCCACATCGTCAGGTGTTTGGTCTGACTTCTGTCAGGATATACAAGAACATATGAATCGGATTCCCTACTTTAAAACACCAAACTTAACTTTACCAAGAGCGTCTCCGTGCAGTGTGGCTGCATATGTGCGCTTTTTGCGCATCTCATTTAACGTAGATGTTCATATAGAAAAGAAACGTCATTTCAAAGTTGATTCTGATAGTTCGCTATCTGGTAACTCACAGTGACCTGCTTAAAAATATCAATTTCAGAAAATAGCCCAAAAAGGTAAACAGCAACTCAGTCCTTATTCCCCCGTGTGTTTAATGGTGACCTGCGTTATCCAATTATTTTGAATCATAACTCGTAAATTCTCTTACCGCTTTCAGTTGTTCCAGTCGGTCCTTCATCTCCGCTACAATAAGTTACTTAGAGGCGTACAATTCGCTATAATGAATGTAGATTGAATGTAGAATCTAGATTACACGACGTCGTTTTCAGACTGGATAACTACACAACATAATAACTACAGCAGTTTTGAAGCTTCACGAGAACCTTTCAGGGTCTTTATTGTAGACGCGCTGTAATAAAGATTCGTTTAAATATTTATTTTCGTTTATAATAAAAGAACAAACAATATGGCAGTGTGGTCTGGCAGTTGTCCTAAGTCTATCCTCTCAGATCGGATTAGAGCAACAGTTGTATGCTGGGTAGCTAATCTTCCTCTACTGAGGTGCTTTTAACTCTCCACTAACACACAAGTGTAACTCATGGTCATAGCCATTAATTGGTCAGTAAGACGGGTCAGAACATCTCACCCCGTAGCATTTGAAGAATCACAGCCTTACACTAATTTAGCGCAGGAGTTATTATGTGCTCTATGCCAGTAAAACGTGTAGACTTTATCATTAGTTGTTCATTTAATGTCCATGGGCATCTTGCTGGTTTGGTTAGTGATTCTCAACCAGGGGTAGCCTATTGGGTGCATAAGCAGGCCTCATGGGGCCGTTGATTTTTAAGATATTCCTGGTCAAACATCCTTAGGAATGCCTGTTGCTAACTGAATTTCTATTATAATCTGTAACTAATCCTAATGGATTTTACTGAAATAAAAACTCTCAGTTTGAGATCTATGTTCCCTATTCATTTTCACTGTAGGCATTAACAATGAGGATAAAGGAAAAGGTGAAGGATTCTGAGCTTTAAAAAAAACAAATCAGCTCCGACTTGAATCACAAAAGTACAAAAGAATAAAAAAATCGTGATCCCAGTGCCTAAATATGAATTGTTAAATTAATATGTATGTACAATTGGAATGCATTAACAGAGGAGGCAACAGACTTTTGAAAGATATGGACAGAGCATTTAATTGAATATATTCGGTCCACACGTATTTAATCTTTGTACAATTCTCACAAAAACAAATATAACTGTTTATCTGTTAGGATACAATGTGAGAGGAATTCAACACACTTACTGAAGGGCTTTTAATCCTTACACCTCTTTGTTTATATGCTCCGGATGGACATAATATTATAAATAGTTGGGAGAAGGTGGGCAGGAAGGATTGAGTGCATGTTTTGAAATAAATCAGTGGTGTATCACCCATTTCAATTTTCTACAACCACGTAAAAAATCTAACCCCAACAACTGCTCTATGTAACTGTGATGATGTATTAAGTTGAATAAAAAGTGCTTTAGATGTACATATCAATGTGAGGCACCACTCAGGTTGCTGTGGTAACGCTGAACTTTGAATCAGAAAGTATGTGCGTCTTCAATAAATGTCCCTGGGCTTTGAAAAGGAGCACTCAGCACTGTAAGTGTCTAAAAACCAAATCTACATTATACCAATAAAACTTTGACTATTGGGTAATACAGCATAATGAAGCCTGTACTGTTACTGGGTTGAGATGAAATAGTCCATGAAGTCTGACTGACAGATTGTCTATCTGTACAGATAGTCAGCCTGAATGTTGGCAGCGATCTCAGCCTCCCACTTGTCCCCATTGTTGAGGAGTTTCTCCTTATTATAGAGCAGTTCCTCGTGACTCTCGGTGGAGAACTCAAAGTTGGGGCCCTGTGAGAAAGACAGACACAAGCGGACGTTTTGCTTCAGTTAATCTGGTCACGCATAATATATAGTCAGAGGAAAATATGACTGATGACTTCAATTGTCTACATGCCACACAATCCTGTTGATAATGCATGTAAAATAACATGCTAAGCACGGAGATGGTTTAGAATCTCACCTCTACAATTGCATCCACAGGACACGCCTCCTGGCAAAAGCCACAGTAGATGCATTTGGTCATATCTATGTCATAGCGCGTGGTTCGCCTGCTGCCATCAGCACGAGGTTCTGCCTCAATTGTGATGGCCTGAAGGAAAAGCATATGAGGACACCGAGTGCATTACTTTTAAACGCAAAGAGGTGTTTATATTATATTGCTGACAGCTATTACCTTGTATATTCTTGTAATTACTAATTTGTTATTTGTTAAAGTGGATAAACCACAATAAATTCGAATGATTACTAATAAATCAGATAAGCATGAAGTGAGAAATGCAACAATACCTGAGCTGGGCAAATGGCTTCACAGAGTTTGCATGCAATGCACCGCTCCTCTCCTGAGGGGTACCTGCGCAGTGCATGTTCACCACGGAAACGGGGTGACAGAGGGCCCTTCTCAAACGGGTAGTTGATGGTAGCGGGCTCACGGAAAAGATAGCTCATGGTCATTCCCAAACCTAGATTAACAAAATATTGAGTCCCTTTATATTTAGAAGGTACTGTAGTTATGAGAAAAAACAGAAAGGTCACGCGTTGTTTCTGACCCCTGAATAACTCTGTCCAGAGCAGCGTCTGAGCCGCACGGTCCGTGATGGACTTCATATCAGTGGCATCTTCTTGACTGTTGACATATTCTGCATAAACAAATGGTAATGGGACAAATTATGGACATACTTCAGCATATAATGAAGTGAATCCTGTTTTTTGGAGTTCATATACTTACTAATTCCCGCCCTGTGTGCTGACAGGCTAAGAGGACGTGCAAGGTTTTGACCGGCCAAAGCTGACCCTAAGGAGAAAGCCCATGACATCATCAGGTAAATAAATAGCATGCAACAAAATGACTCATCACATATCTGAGAGACAAAACTTAAATTCAAATTTCTGATTGCAAGCAGGAATGATCAACTTAAGTTTCCTCTTTAGACCCACCTGGCCTGGATACAGTGTAGAGCACACGTAATGCTGAAGACATCTCAGGTTAAATACTCTGTGGGGTGAAAAAGGAAAAGCCTGTTTGTTATGCTTGTTTTTTACTTCCATGCTCATATCAGGTATTTGATTAAGACTAGCTGTTCACAGATATCAGCATAACATTCTGGCAGACAATCTATTAAAACGTTTTAAACAGTATTTAAAAACACTGTATGAATACTTAAAAGGCCAAATGTCAAGAAAAGTTTCAAGGAATTTTTTTTTACAAATTGTAATATCACATTAAAACAGTGCGCCAAGATTGACATAACCCTTACAGGAAGTAAACAAAACCCCCAAAACATTGGTTCCGCTTATAACGCGAGCCAAAAACTGAAGAGATAAATTGAACGTGGTTACCACATAATCAAATATCTCGAATCTGTAAACATTACGCATGTAAGATGTTTACAATAATGCACGATAGCTGCGTCTCAGACACTACAGGGCTGCAGCAAGAGATTCAGGACACGAGCCGAACACCGTCTGCTAACTGCACTTCTAGCGATTAAAACACAACTTCGGTTACGCATACACATGCATTTAGCCGTTTTTGCCCATACATAGTCCAATTCCCGTCTCTTTTTGTTTACTGTTACCTTTAAAGGTCGCCTGTGCAGTGTCTGGGGTAGCAGCTCAACCACAGGTTAACTGTCAAGGACTTTCACTGACTGTAACGGTAGTATTCGTTTAACCCCTACACCGACATTTTCCTCAACAGTGTGATATTATTTCATGCAGTTGCACAAGATGCAGAGTGTAATCTCTGAGACAGATGACAAACGCAATGATTGTAAAAATCAATGTGCACTCACCGGACAGACGCTATTTGGCCTTCTCAACCAGAACAGCGGACGAGTAAGAAAACGCACATGGAGTGCGCCGGAAGTGAGGTCACAGATTGGTTCGCCATACGGCAGCCTTTAATTTTCTTGCTCTTTATTTTTTACCTTATTATTGTTGCTGTTGTTTGAATTTGCTGTATGCCCATGATCCCTTTTGTTTTAATGCATTTTTTAAAATAAATGTATTATTGCTACCATGTTTTTATGTTGCAAATTCCTTAATAAAAAATAATATGTGCCACATATACTTGTGCCAAGTATTACATGAAATGCATGCAACAACATTCCAGTGACATATTAGTCGATTACATTACATGGAGTTTACCGTCACATAGTTTACTGTAATTTAAGCAGTTCGGAAAAGCAGAGTTTTATCAGCATATGTTGTGTTTTTATGTCTGATGTAAACGTATTGTTAATAAAAGATGACTTATGAGACCTTGTTGTCATTTGTGCTGACAAAATACAATTACAGTTTTATAAAATACACTTTTATACAATATTTAAACTACAGCAATAAATTTATAAATATAAAATGTTTCTTTATTAGATATATTTTTTAATATTTGATGAATGTTTTTATAATGCAGGTTTTTATATGTAAGCTGAATGTTTTGAAGTGCTTGTTTAACACGTTTTGTTGTAAAGCAACTGAACATTTAATGACTTTTATGTATATGTATAATAAATATAAATATGTACAATTAATTTAATAAAAAAGTTAAAAAAGAAAAATAACCAGTGTGTTAATTGAATGGCTCTGTGATTTCATGAATGTTTACAAATTGTATACATATTTAACATTTTAATCATCTTTATGAAACCTCAATTTTTTAGTAAAACACAGTTGTGTTCCATACATACAAAAAAGAACACATTAGTGTTCTTTTTTATTTCTTTTTTATTTATGTTCATTTTTACATATTCTGTGTTGAATTTAACTCAATATGTGTTGACCACACGCAGACCGTGTTGTGTTGTTTAACACATTTGTTTAAAGAGCGTACACTCTTATTATATATTATACTCTTATACACTCTTATTAAATATATACTATATTTGTGTGGTGCTGCAGGCATACAACTAGGTGTCAGTGCAACATAAAAACATTACTAAGCAGAGACGCTCCAGGTAGGTAAAGTACAGTTGGGCTGGAAGATGTGCGCAGGTGGGATTCAAAGTATGCATACTAAGTTTATAATACTTCTGTAAAGAGGCCTTTTTGATTCAGATCAAAGATACAGCGCATCTATATTTACGTATTTAATAGATAATCCTGGAAATAAAATTAAATAAAGAAAAAATATAAAGAAAAAATATATAATATACTATATAATATATATAATTATAATATAATATCTTATTAATATCTTAATTAATATCTTGTTATAGGCATGTATACCATATACATCTAATATTTAGAACAGTATAAATGAAT
>JAZGTJ010009891.1:0-18785 GCA_036877575.1 Botia almorhae | reverse complement strand
ATTTTATAAACGTTACTGTTGTGATTATTAATTAATTAGTTATTCTTTATGAATTGGTCACAGTTCACAAGTAGTTCTCAATGACAATTTTTTTCTTTAATAATTACCAAATACCTAATAAGGGACTACCTTTGTCCAAAATTAGCAATTACCTACTGCTTAGTTAATATTGCTTCTATATTAGTTAATAGTATTAAGTTAAGTGTTAATGTAGAACTACCTATTACTTCCTGCATAGTTACTTGTTAACAACGGCCCATTATTCTAAAGTGTTACCGTTTAGTTTAATAGTCGAAAGAGAGTCACATCTGTACATGTGTTGTCATTGGTGTTTTACCTGTAAAAAACAAAACGTACTGCTATACCCTCAGCTTCTTGTGTAAATGATAGATATATCTGTCTTCTTGCTACTATACTTAAATACTGCACTCCACATTTTTTACTCACTCTTTTTTATATAATGTATTAACATGACAGAGAACACATATATCTTGAATGAACATAGTCCATTATTTCTAATGATGATTTGTAGCTTTTGCTAAGTTATGGCTTAAAGGACCTTTATGTTTTTTTGATGATGGTATAGTTTATCTATTCTAATGGTGTAGTTTAACAAGTGATTATGGATGAGTAATTCTCTCTCTCCCTCTTTTGGGTCCTCTGTTCCTTTGCACTCTGAATGATGCTGTTACCCAGGCAACAGAGCTGGAAACAGCAGCATCAGCACCAGAGATTAGCTGATTGCCATGCTGTTCACATGACCATGTGACAAGAGTGTTTGAAAGTCAGGACACACTCCAGCCTTCACAAGTGATAAATACACTTCTGCTAAAACTTTGAAAAGCTTATGATGTTAAAATTTTTGTCTAATGTAAAATGCTTTGTCTTTATTATAAGTTGTCTTGTTTTTTGACATATTTTAATAAAGCAGGCTGGGACACCAATCATAGTGAAGCCGATTATATACTTATTAGTCTTCTGGGATGAAATGAATCCTGAGCTGCTCACAATAAATAGATACTTATCAATCTGGCATAATATTACCAAACAGTAGCAACAAACTAGATTTTTATATTTGTCTGAAAAAAAAACATGAACTGATTTTGTGAGAGGTTGGTAGAGCATTGCCTGGGGTTGCCAGGGTGTACTGTGTGCTTGCTTACTGGCTCAGATCAAGAGCCAACTCTTTATCCAACCCTCAGATCTTTCTTTGCTTGATGTAGGTATAGGATAATATACAGTCATGGCCAAAAATATTTTGGCACACTTGCAATTCTGTAAGAAAACTCTCAAAATATTGGTCCAATTCCAAATGTTTTGGTATTTGCATGCTTATTGTTTTTGTTTACACTGGAATAACACAAAAAACAGAGAAGAAAAGTCAAACTTTGATCAAATTTCACACAAACCCAAAAATGTACTGGACAAATAAAACTGGCACCTTGTCAAAATTGTAAGAAACAATTGTTTTTTTAAACATGGGATGCTCCTGTAATTTGTATTTAGACATACCTGTGGCAAGTAACAGGTGTGGGCAATATAGTAATCATACTTGCAACCAGTTAAAATGGAGAAAAGTTGGCCCAACCTTTGTGTTGTGTGTCACACTAAGCATGGAGAAAAGATGAGTGTAGAGAAGTAGAGAGAAGTGTAAAGAGTTGTCTGTGGATTTGAGAGAAAATTTGTGGGAAAACATGGACAATCTCAAGGCTACAAGTCCATCTCCAGAAATCTTAATGTTCCTGTGTCCACTGTGCGCAATATAATCAAGAGGATTACGGCCCATGGCACTGTAGCTAACCTCTCTGGACGTGGACAGAAAATCTGCAAAATTTATGAAAAATTACAACGAAGGATTGTTTGAATGGTGGATAAAGAACCCCGATTAACTTCCAAACAAATTCAAGCTGATCTGCAAACACGGTACAACAGTGTCAGCTTGCACTATCTGTCGCCATCTGAATAAAAAGCGACCCAGGGGGACACAAAGCCATTAAAAGCAAGACTGGAGTCTGCCAAAACTTATGTGAGAAAACCACAATCGTTAGAATGTTCTCTAAACAGATGAGACAGTAGAGCTTTTTGGTAAAGGACATCATGGCACTGTTTACACGAAAAGAAATGAGGCCTTACCTACAGTTAAACATGGTGGAGGTTCAAAGATGTTTTGGAGTTGCTTTGCTGCTTCTGGCACTGGATGCCTTGACTGTGTGAATGGTATCATGAAATCTGATGATTACCAAAGAATTTTGGGGCGCAACATAGTGGCCAGTGTCAGAAAGCTGCGTCTCCACAAAAGGTCATGGGTCTTCCAGCAGGACAATGACCCGAAATACACTTCAAAAAGCACTCAGAACAAAGTGCTGGAGAGTTCTAAAATGGCCAGCAATGAGTCCAGATCTGAATCCCATAGAAAACCTGTGGAAAGATCTCAAAACAGCAGTTGGGAAAAGGCATTACTTAAATCTGAATGACCTTTAGCAGTTTGCAAAAAAAGAGTGGTCCAAAATTCCAGTAGAGAGGTGTAGGAAACTCATTCATGGTTACAGGAAGCGATTGATTTGAGTTATTTTTTCCAAAGGGGGGTGCTACCAAGTTAAGAGTGCCAATAATTTTGTCCAGTTTTTTTGGGTTATGTGTGAAATCGTATCAGAATTTGACTTCTGTTTTTTTTTTTAATAAACATGTGAGTACTAAAACATTTGCAACTGCAACAATTTTCTGACAGAAGGGTTGCATTTTCTGACAGAATTGCAAGGGTGCCTATATTTTTGGCCATGACTGTAATTAAAAAATTATGTGACAGCGCTCTCCTAAACAAACCCAAGATAAAGGGATTGTTTATATCCATGTGGGACAAAATAAATGCAGAATTTTAATACTTATGTGTAGAGATTTAAACAAAGTATATATGCAAGCATGAGCAACAGTACTACAGTAATAATGCTATTACTACTTTTAGCAAACACCACTTCTGGACAGTCTGTATAAATGTGCGCTTATAAATGTAACCACTAGATGTCACTGCCTTCTAATCATAAATTGCTGAACCACGGTAGGGACTTGGTCTGAAATTTACAGCTATTTGCATGAAATGGTTCAGTGCAGGAAACTCAAATGACAAATGTGTACTGTTATCTCAGAGGTGACCTTCATACAGCCGTAAACTCCTACAAAATGTTTATAGTTTTCAACGTTCCAAACAGGTGTGTTAAGTGGAGCAGATTGTGATGTAATTTAGTGCAATGCAAAGAGCTGTTGCGTTCAGAAATTAAGGGTTTGTATTCAGGTGCTGCATGCACTCAGCAGGGGCCCTGCGGCTCTCAGTTGGGGGTTTAGATCTGACAACAGTGCTGTACCCATTTACCGCAGCAGTAGACTACAGTCATGTCAAACAGCTTGTCTCACTGTAAATTAGGGTAATTCAGTAGATTTGAACATTTCATACATAATTGATCATATCATGTTCAGGGTTTGTTTGTCTTGTGTATTGACGTTTGTGCAGTAGAGCAGTAACATGAAAAATCTCACCCTGTATTTACATAAATTCTAAATTCTATTATGTGTAAATACTAATTTTCAATAATACAGTGCTGATTTTTGCATTGAAGTACTAAAAGGGGTAAATTCCCTGTTTTTTTAGGGAATTTTGTGGTGAAATTTGTTTTTGACAGGCTTCATGAAACTGAAAGAAGAACAACAGAATACGAAACAGTTTGCCATCTGCTGTGGATCCATGTTTTATTTATTGGGATATTTTGCTGCCCATTTCTCACAGGGCATCTGCCCAGATGAAAGTGAATGTAATTGTTAGTTTTAGTGGACAGTCTGAACTCAGAAGCGATGAAGTGGAGCATGTGAACTGATTGAATAGTGAGTGACAGAATTTGGAATAAAGGTTTTAGGGATCAGTGCAACCTGCCCTGAGTACACACATATACACAATCAGGACTAGGACAATCAGAGTACAGTCTCCCCCAAATGTATTTTGAATGACAACTGATTTCATATCACTGATTTCACATGTGGTAAATGTGTTAATAAAAGTAAATAAAGTAAAAAGCAAAAATGACTCAAAGATGTTAAGTCTTGAGAAAACTTTTTTGCAGATGCCACTTGATATTGTGATATGTGATATTTATGACCTAATGCAACAATAGTCATATATTTCTATGTGTGTTGACTGCTTGTACGCATGTATATAAAGGCATGTTCCAGGTTATTTCATGATTTTAATTAACAAAGAATTTTAGGGAAAACATTTACAGCAAAACAACTTTAAAAAACATTTAATGGTCTCTCTTTTCCCATTTAAAACATGAGGTCTTGTAGAATTCTGTAGTGAGTGTGTGTTTGTTGTAATTTGTGCCTTGGCCATTTATTGATTCATTGATTAGAGTGAAGGAGCTCTGGGTTAATCCCAGCCCCTACAAGACACTATTTCTTTTCTTCTGTTTCGATTTCTGTCCCTCCCTCTAGACCTATGATTGAATAATAAATTTAATGTTGATATATTTAACTGATTCTATCCTTGCATATGCCAAATCCTTCATACTTTTAATGGACATATAGATTTTTCTCACCTCAGAGTGACTTCAGTATTTTATAAACACAATAGTTCCCTAAAAGAATTCTGAAAAGAATTGATAAAACACATGGTTTGCAAAGATAAGTAATTTGTTTTCTCTGAAGTGTGTTAGCATATTACTATGCAACTTGCAGGCTCTTCTGGGTGGTTACTAGGGTGTTGCTAAGCTATCTGGTTAATTTGAGAAAATAATTTAAGTTTAATACTTACAGATTCCAGTCTTTGACCCTACTTTGAGCATTAGTGATGGTGCTGTTAAGGAAGAATCCCTAATATTTGTGTTTTTTAGGGTTCGAATTTGTTTTCCATTAAAATAGACTTTTTCTGTTAGCCTCTTTATTTAACTTAACTTGCCCTTCTACATGCCTATGAATTTCATATTAATACAGCAACAACACAAGAACCTTCTGGCTTACATTTGCAAACAACATCACATGGGAATTTTTTTAAATTTTATCAATAAAAAATTAAGAGAAACAATCAGAATGCAGAATATTACAACAACAAAAAATCTAATTTAAAAGCTCAAAAGATTGTGTTTGTATGCCCACATGTTCCTTACAGGGAATAGAGGCAAGTGTTTGTTATGGTGCTTTAAATGTGTTCACGTTAGTGATGTTTGAAACATTTCAGAAATCAGGAAGCTGGATTTAAAAGACTTTCATCAGACAAGCTCTCGGTTGGGTTTAAGTAAATCATCTCAAACTAATCCTAAGAGCTGTTAAAATTAAACACATTTGTCCATATGGTCAGGGAACGAATGTCAGATTCAAAAACTGCCATACTGTATGAACTTGAGTACTTTTCAGGAAACAATTTTAACCATTTAGAACTTCATAAAGGTGACTAAATGATGACAGAAGTGTCTTTTTGGGTGAAGTACTTAAAAAAAGTAAGAAGCAGTTTAAATCTTAGATTGTTCATTAGGATAATAACCATGTGACTCATTGCACATTTTATATTACACATCAGAGGTTAGATGAGGCATTGCAAAGCTAAAAATCTAAATAATGCATGGTGTTAAACAACAGTATAGCTATTATAACTCCAAACAACCTCAAAAATTCAAATTAAAATTCTTCTGCTGTCTTCCAGACACCGTTATCTCTGTGAAAATATCCTGAAGTGTGCAGCAGGTGACATTTGTGTGGTCAGTGAGGGGCTCGGCTGGACTCCGTCTGACTCTGCAGGCTGGGCCTCCATGCCAACAGTGACGTGCTATATGAGGCTGAACACCTGAGAACCTGTGCCAGATCTGATGGAATGCATTCTCATCCAGGAGACAGATTGCATTTATTTTCACATGCTTGAAAGTGCAGAGCAGTGGGCTTGAATTTCAGGTTACTGTATAATCAGCTGAGAGTCTTTCACAATCCTTCCATGTGAGAGGGTGACAAAATTCCTGCCTGCTTCATTTCACATTGTTGAATTACTTCCGCTGAGGCAGCGAAGCAAAAATACATATCCAAGAAACCCACTCCTGGGCGTCTTCTGTAAGCAGATCTTCTCAAAATACAGCTTATTTTGCATTGCAAAGCTGAACATTATGGCAAACAGTTCTTTGGAGAGCATCATGGCTCATGTTTTGTTTGATATCATTGCAGCTCAAGCGTATTCCAGGCAACCAGGTTAATCACACACAGTCAGACAAATTTCATCCCACTAACTGTATCAATTAGATGTTATTATAGCCCAGACTGCCTTTCGGGACACTTGATGAATGAAATGTGACCGTGACCGTCATAACACAATAGTGGTGTGATTATGGAAGCTGAATGGAGCTCAAGACTGACACGCATTAGCAATGATGCTAATAGCAGCATCACGGTAGACATTACAGTTAAGTGCACCATTTTCTTTACATTCAGTTCTAGCAGAGAGTTTGTCATCATTGCCTGTTGGCTTTTTGTCAGGTAAACTGTAAAAACATCCATACACAATTGAGAGATGAATATTGGCAAGCAATCTTAAATGCTCTTTTGGCATCTTTACACGGCTTATATTCAGAATAGTATTCTGCTATACTAGTCTTTCTATTGGGACCATATATATTTTAGAACAGTATTTTTCAACCAGGGGACATCAAACAAATGTGCCTCAAGATGACTTAAAATGAGTTAAAATAAGAAAAACTAAGCACTAATATAAGCTGAAACAATGTTTTTTCAAATTTATTCATGTAAAAGTGAAGTATTTGTCAATGTATGGTAACCCATAGTTAAAATATAACCTCTGCATTTAACCCATCCAGTGAGTAGTGAACACATATAAAAAGTGTTCACTAAGTGTTCCAGTTGCTCCCTGGGTGCTACAGTAATAACTGCCCAGAGCAGTGGGCAGTTATTACTGTAGCACCCAGGGAGCAACTGGGGAAAGGTGCCGTGCTCAAGGGCACCTCAGTCATTTCCTGCCAGCTGTGGGAAAGGAACCTGCAACCCTTGGTTTACAAAGCCAGCTCTCTAACCATTATGCTACAACTGCCCTGGTTATGTTTGGTTATTTTAATAATGAATATGCTATTTTCTGGTTATACCAAGCTCTATAATATTTTATAAATTTTAAAGGGGGGCTTAAAATATATATATATATATATATAATCTTTTTCTTGACTCATTTGATTGGATTGAAATGGTTTGAAAAGATATTTACAGCAAATTGGATTAAAAATGATGACAATGATGCATGCTAGTTTTTTTTCATATTAACAATGCATACACATTCACTTTTTCACTCATTGTCTTTTCTTCATGCAAAACACACACACTATGGCTATGTTTAAAATGAAATGCTTGCGTACTGTTTACTGCTAACTTTGCAGTGTGAGTTTGTCTGCTAATAATTAAAAATGTAAATAATATTCGGTTTAACAATAAACATTTTAAGCAGTAGTATGCAACTGTACATTGTTGTGATGTGAGCTCAGTTTCAAATCTTGCAATATCCCACTTACATTAAAGCAGAAAGAGTATTTACATTGGTGACCACATGTTGGCATTTCGCTTTACATTGCTATTCATTTTTTTGCAACCACAGGCCAGCAGGGCCTTTTTCCCCTTTAAATATTTATGTAGAATCTGTAGGGGACACAGACTGATTACAGATTCATCATGTGGGCTTGATGATGAATAATAATAAATAACATGACAACAAAATGACAATAAATTGGGAAGCATACTTGCTAGTCAATTAGTATAGGGCCATCACTAAATATAGCTGCTTTGCAATTCAACTACTGAATATCTAAACTGGCATATAGTGAGATTTGTTCAGAGCCGTCTCAGGCAGATGTGGGGTCCGGGGCAATCTTTGCGGATGCAGGCCCATTCAAAATCTTGTTAAGGGTTGCAGGACCACCTCTCAAGCGGGGGTTGCACTGCACTGGTTTTGAAGACACTGGTCCAAGGGAAACTGGCAAATTAAAGTCACTGTCTCCAGTTTTTAATTTAAGATGAAGGGTTGCATTGTGTCTGTGGAATGATATGTATATGAAGGTCACCCCCACCATAAATAAACATTATGAGGAAGAGAGAGGTCTCCAAACATTATAAACATCATAATGCTTTAATTGAAAGATTTACTTGATTGGAATGAATCTACATTATGGTTGTGTAATTCAGCGTGGGTGCACACAAGCATATGCACTATTTTTCCAGTGATAACCCCTGCTATTCATATCACAAAGGGACATCAAATATTCCTTGGAGGGCTTTGATAAAAGATGTGTTTCATGTTGAAGTCTAAGGCATTAATAATGTATGACTAAAAGACCTGATCTTAGACCTGTGTTTAACAGAAAGACAACCAGAGACTTGGCCTTTATTAAAAACTGACCACTCTTTTAATTATAATGTTCAACATGGGCTTTTCAAATTGAAAATGTAAATCCAGGCTCATTTGTTAATCTGGCATAACATAATTCTGCATTGTTTCATGGTTCACACTGACAGTATTTTATTTCAGTGTGTATTAATAACTGTTTATCTACACATGGAAAGCTTAAAACATGAAACGTGTTTGCCATCACGGTATGACGTGTAACAATTACTGCTTAAAAAAAGCACCACACAGCTGTTCAATGACTTGTGGGTGAGTAAATAATGAGTTTTCATATTTAATGAGTATTCATATTATCATATTATATATTTCTTTTAACCTTAGGTTAAAAGAAGACATTAACCCAAGGTTAACCTGACCTAAGCATATTGTCAAAAGCTCAATAGCTGTGATATTTAAGAGAAATCTTGTGTTATCGACTTTGGCCCATAATACTTAACTGGCACTGCCATCATACGTGTCAATACTGCAAATAAATACCATACACCATCACACATTTGTGTGACGTGGATGTATGATGTGCGCCTTAATAGAACTGCCTTTAGGACCCAGTTCTCTGCATGTCTTTTCTTTGTAGTTATCCCTCTTTTCTTTCTTTTGGAAAAAAAATAGTGTGTAGTATGAGATTCGGTAAAGAAAATTCAAGATCACGGCGGATCAGGGCACGTCAGTGCGTTAGTTAAAGAGAGCGGGAGAGAGAAAGACATGGTTGGAGAGGACCGGGGACTCCCTCATAATTATGCTCACGTTTAATATTATAGTGCATTATCATTAATCCAAGAAGGGATGTTATTAAAGCTCGTTCACGATCCACGTGCGCGCTGTTAAATAAGATTTGTTATCACGTCTTCGTTCCCATCGTCTGGGAATAAACTTTAACATTTCGGTTCTGCTTCTGTTCAGAGCAAATCTAAGATCTGATAAATTACAGGTGGGTGTCCTCTTTGAGTAAGCATCATTTTGTGTTTGTATTTATGGCCGTCTGTGTAAATGATCACTCATGCGAAACCATTTGTTCTATTAACATGTTGGAGATTTTATCACGGGCTCGTGTAAGCCGTGAACACTGTTATGCTTTTGTCTCATGTTTTTTATTTTATTTTAAGGGCTTAAGAGCCTCATATTAATATTCATATCATGAATGTGTCGTGTCAGTGAATATTACGGATGAATCTTTGTTAACGCGCTGTAAATATTAATTAAACGTCTGGGATCCATCGCGTGAAATCAGCAGGTGGATCGTATGGATCAGCGTACGCTTAAGGACTGATGAATTTAACCCGTCATTTAATATTGTGATCTACAGTATTTTTCAAAAAAACAAACGCAGATTTCTCACCTGATAAATGGATTTTGTCCTTTAATCTTACAGGTTTGAGTTGCAGAAATGAGGAAAAGGCTGTTCGCGTGTTATCTTATCTTATTCTCGTTAACGCTGTTTTGGCAAACGAGGTAAGGACTTGCGTATTATATTTTATTTCTTTTAATAGGGTTAAGGATGTAGTACATGTTAATACATTAACAGAATACATATTTGTCGTTTTATCACGTTCCCGATATATGGCATGAACCAGTGTCCGTGCGTAACTGGAGACTTTTACGTGTCCGACTCAGGTGGTCAGATAAATGGCTCCGGTGAGCAAGACTGACAGAGAGGGGGTTCATGTTTACTCAATTAGAAAGAATCAATTCCAGTTTAATTCATGTAGAATAGTCCCATGCAGAATAGTCCTGTTATGGGGAGGCTATTTGAAAATACTGATTATCAGATATGATCAGGCTTTAGTCCTCTAGGTGGTGCACAACAACGTGTGTGGATTAGAAAGTAGAACCATGAGCAGCGCGTTTTCATTATAACGGGAGGTGATACAGGTAAATAAAATAAAATCAAACATACAAAATTATTTATTTTGTAGTGTGACCATAAATTCCAAAAATGTAACTGTAAATGTAACTGTAATTTTTTTTTAGATTTTAATAAAGAGAGTGGCCTCTAAAGTGCCAAAGGGATAGGATCATTAGGTGTTTGTATGATATATTAAGTTTATACACAAGCAAAGGAAATGGCAAAAGTGATATAAACACTTTAACTAAACCGTTTAAATAAAAAATAAATGTTTATAAATTCTAGGTTTCATAGTGTACATAAAAATTGTTCAATCCATCCACATGCACCAATAACAATTGTAGTGTGTGTGTATGTGTTGGACTGGACAGATGCTAATAACACCACCCTTGTTTTGAAATTATGCTAGTTTTCACAGTGCAACAGTAATGAAGAGTGTTTACATGGTTTTGCATTTCAATGCTGGATTAAAAAGTGACCACATGCATTGTAATTATTCTCCTCACTTCCCACATGCTCATGTTCCTTTTCCGTGTATTTTGGATGTAATACAATGAGCTATTTGCTTTTTAATCATATCAACTCATTGACATGGACCGTCACTCCCCAGGGAAAGAACATGGTCAGACCATGCCATACCAATCAATAAGCCGATGTAGTATAAATCTAGAAAAGGTGATAAGCAATCCAATCCACAGTGCTTGTGTCATAAAGTCGATTCATAAAATATGCTTTGCTGGTTTTCATCAGCAGTGAATTCACTTTGAATTACTTTAGAATGAGATGGGTTCAGATTCTAATCTGGGTAATGGTTGAACCAGCACAACAGAGAGGTTTGTCCTCCAACCAGAATAGAAGTGTATGAACAGAATTCTTTCTAAAACTTAAATGGGTCAATATGGTCCTTTCCTGTTGTTCCTTTGTGTAATTGTGCCTTAACCCTGAAAGCAGGTTTTAAAAAATGGCAACAATATAACTTGCTTCAAAGCCATGTCATTAGCTCATTTTAAACACTCTTGATGTATGTCTGGCTTATGTTAACATTAAATGCAAATTTGTCCTATAATAAGGAGTTGCCCTGTGGCAGGGCAGAGTGATACATATGGTGCTGTGTCAGCTGAACTACTGTGGAGTGTTTTGGGCAATCATGTCCACAGTCTGTGGTTCTGCTGCAAAATCAAGTCAATTCAGTCAATTCAATAGTCAATTCGACAGTCAAGTTACCTGAGAAATTGTCCAAAAACAAGGCATCTGAAGAGGCAGCATAATATTATTACAATAACAACTATTACTTCCTGGAACAGTATTTGCACAGAGAACACATTTATGATGTCTCAAAATGCTGTTAAGTTGACATTCATAATGTATACATGATTGCTTATACCAATTAAGGCAATTATGCTTAAGTATGTTAATTATGTTTTTTAGCTGTGTGTCACATGGACGTTACTGTTCGGAAAACATGAGGAACAGAACGTTCTAATAACATCACAGTGTTATGTCACAGAACTATAATAATGATTCTTTGAAACTGTCAGATGAGAGCTGGAACTTTAAAGAAGTGTTGGAAGATCACATAATTCCTTATTCCTTCTGCGTTTTCTATCATCTTAAATATCTTCTTAATTCAATGCCTCTCTGCTAAGTTCTGAGACTGTTTAGTTCACACAAATGCTTGATGTTTTATAGGTCCGTGTCTGCGGATTCCACAACAGATGCCTTCAAAAACAACATCACCCTGTTCACCCGCATCCTGGACCGCCTGCTGGACGGCTATGATAACCGACTAAGACCTGGACTGGGAGGTGAGTTACAGTAGTGACCCAACTGACTATATGCATGGAACATTTGTAAGAACTTCTGTAATAATTTAAGCCAGCTTTAACAGCATCCATAGTGTAATACTTTAACAGTTTTCATATTTTTCCCTTCAATGACCAACAAAGACATCTTTATAGCTGACAGTTTACTGGATATGTCTGATCTGTCAATATAGTGACTTAACCAACCTGGTTAAGTCACTGGGGGGTTGCAACTGAAGTCCCCTTGAGCAAGGCACCTAACCCCCAATTTCTCCCCGGGCACAATAATGTGCTGCCCACTGCTCCGGGTGTGTGCGTGTTCACGACTTGCAGTGTGTGTTCACTCCTAACCAGTGATGGGTTAAATGCAGAGGTCACATTTCAGGTATGGGTTACCATATTCTGACGAATAGGTCACTTTCACTGGTTTAGGTGTTTAGAGTGAGAACACCATCAGAAGCCTGACAGACCAAACTCACAAAATCCCAAATGCTTTGGGACAAGATTAGTGAATATGTAAGATACCTTTTTGGAAATTATAATAGAAATTATAATTACATATACGTATAAATTCATATACATATGAAAAACATATTTCATTTAGTACTTTGAATGACTATTTCCAGTGTTTTCCACTTTTATTTTTTTATGTAATTTTAATGCCTATTGGAGTATGGCATCATCATTTATGAGGTGCCATTTCAGTTAGAATGTTGCCTATGTTGTCAGCAGACGAAACCTAATACAATGAAGGTACTGTCTTACAGTTTTATTGCTGTAGTTTGTTTATGATGTTGTGATTATAAAAGTAGAAACACATTTTCTATGATATAACTATATTAGACCATATTAAAAGAGAGACTATGGGCCTGTGTCATGTTATTTATGTGTAGAACAGATTACTGTGTAGAACACATTACTAATATAAAAGCTGGCCTCTATTGACTCTATTGGCACAATAGAATGCATTTTTCAAATGTTATGTCATTATTTAAGTACCACTGGCATTTTTCCATTTGGGTTTAGCTTGGCTAATAAAAGCTTTAATAATGACCTGGACCCCTCTTAGCAGCACAACTAAATAAGCTGTACACGCTGTTCAATCTCAGATTCTTCACGCTCTCTTGTTTGCCCTCATCTAAGTCTTAACCTATGAACTTGACCTCAGGTGTTACCAGACTGGGTCATTAATGCTGGGTCAAGGACTGTTACTGTGTATTCTTGGTAATGGGACATTCTGTGCTGTCCTGAACTCTCTTACATCATTAGTGAGATAACGATCATTTTGACCACATTTGTTTGTGGTCAAAGATCTGTTTGTAGGTTTCTTCTTGCATCCTGTCAAAAAAATATTTTTAAATCTCAAGTGTTTTTTAGGGACATGTGTGTGAGTTTGTCTTAAAATTATCCTCTGGTTCATCTCTTGTAGACATGGAACTAAAGATTATAGATGTAGATGAGGGAAAAAGTGGAGAAAGAGTAGTGTAATGTAAAATGTAAAAAAGAGAGTGGGTGTATGTAAGGGGGAGAGAGATAGCGAGAGAGAGGCAGAGTAAGAGATAGCAAGAGAAAGGAAGAGAGAGTGAGTGTGTGGGAGAGACAACTGCTGACATTTCTCCAGAGACAACTTCAGTGACTTCATTAGATAAAACCAATAAGAAAATGAATTTTAATATCAGTATGATGATGTGATGTCATGGTCCCTTTTAATTAAGCCAATGATGTTTGTCAGACTTTACTACAGATATCTGTGTCTGCCTGGCTCCTCCTGCTCACAGTTAATCCATTGAATCATTTGTTCATTTATGTAAAGCGTTTATCTGTCGTCCTCCGTTACACCTCTCCATTCAGACCGGCAGACCCAGGGGAGCATAACCTGGACGGTCGATATACTTGTCATTCCTGAGACCAAACTTCCACAAGCCCCTGTTCTTCAACACAATGCAACAGTCAGTTAATCTAGAGACAGAGTAAATCTTTATCGTTATCCCCTGTCTTGTTTATGTTATGTCTTATGATTGGTGGATGGGTTTTAACTCAACTGGAATAAAGATATAATGGGCCAATAAATGGGACATTCAGAAGGAGCATAAATCAGATTCAAATAATCATTCTGCCCCCAAAAGGCTATTGATTTAGTTCAAGGTGAAATCATAGTGTTTTCTTTGCCACCTTGAGCGTTTTCCACATTCAGTGAGGTTTGAGCAGGAAGCTTTGGAATTTCAATTTGTGGTTTTATCTGTAAGTCATGTTTGATGGAGTCTTAGTAGTTAATTTTTCGCAATAGTTAACCTAATATTTGTGTGTGCAAGTGCTGTTCTTGAGGAACATTTTGTATGGCCTGTGGAGTTTCTGACTTTGTAGATCGATCCAGATCAGTCACTTTTGAGGTTCCATTCAGTTAGGCTTAGGAGGTAGCTGCCTATGTAGGGAGTAGATGGAAAGTGCCTGACTAGGTTTCAGAGCAGAGCATTGGTCTGGCAGGAGGAATTTAAATCGAGGGCATTACCTCAGTCATAGGCTAACCCCACCCCCACCCCACAGATTGCTATTGCATGTGTGCATAATCTAATGTATATAAGAGCTCTTCTTTATAAACCACCCCCATCCTCATTTTCAGCCTGCTTCTCAACCCTGCCCCCCTGAGACCCGACCAAGCCACTTTATATTCACTCAGACACACACCACTAACAAAACAAGCTTCTCACCTTGCAGGATAATGACACCTAATAGTCGAACGGCAGCTGCACTCCACAATAGATTTTTGCTTTAAATTGCACATTTTTAAGCCAGGATTTATAATGTTATAACTTTCCAGCTGTCTGTAAACATATGATGAAACGCTAAAAACGAAGGAAGGAAAAGAAACAGGAAAAAGAAAGGAAAAGCAAAAGAAATCAAAGTGTCCTGTTGTCTCCTAGCAGCCCTACACCTGCTCCAAGCTGAATACACCACCCCTACATTAAACCACTATTAATATAACGTTGCAGTGTCTCATAACTCAAAATACCCTCGCCGCTTTTAAACACTAAAGAACCTCTGAAGACCCCTAGGCTTCTGCTTTCATTTTGTACTAATCAGTCTATTATTAATCAGTCTGTCAGAAACACAATATTGTGTTTGTGTGTGTTTCTGTATGTGTCTCAGGTGGTGTTCAGAATAGTGTGTGTAGTAGTAGTTGTAGTTAATATGTTGTCTTAATAAATGCACTTCCGTGGGTCTGTGTGAAACAGGCTCTCGTTTGACAGAAAGAAGAAAAAAAGAATAAATTGAAAGAGTAACAGAATAATTTGATTACTAACCAATGTAACACAGAGTCAGTAGACACATTTTACACATTTAGCTGACTCACTCTTAGAAATAGAAAGATAGAAAGACATTGTCCACAGTGAAATTATCAAACAATTCACAATCCATTTCTCTCAGATAACATGTTTTTTTATAAAGATCCCCCTTCGGGTAGAAGATGGTCTTGTCACTGTTGCATTCTAGGAAAACAATGTTGGTCGTTTTCATATCATACTCAGAAAAGGATTTTCACTATTTTTCTCTTTTATGTCCACAGATCGAGTGACTACAGTAAAGACAGACATCTATGTCACCAGTTTTGGCCCTGTTTCAGACACAGACATGGTATGTGCAATTGAAATGCAAAGTGACAAACTACAATTAGCGTTCCTGTTTAGGATGCATACATCTCAAATTGGTGATACCACAGTAATACTGTAGGACAGTATACAGCCAATTTCTCAACTAACAGAGAAAGTTGTCAAATGTTTATTAAAAGTTCTTTCAAGGTTATCAAAAACCATTCTTGCAGAAACATTGCAAGACTTGACACAAGGACTTCTAAAGACAAGAACCACTTTTGGTACAAGAAACAGCACAGGACAGCAAACACAAGGGCATTAAATAAGGAATAAACCAAAACAGGAGACGAAGGAAAGCAGGTGAGGAGAATTAACTGATAATGGGAAGATTAACGAGGAAACAAGAGGGCGAGGTCAAAACACACAACTGGAGAGCACATGGCAAATGTAAACAAACAAAGGCCATGTGCTTCCACAGATGACAAAGACACAGAGCATGAGTCTAGATCCTGACTTCAAGAAACAATAACCAAGACTTGAATTTAGTCAGAATTCAAACATCATGCTCTAATACAAAACACAAGGGATGTCAGGATCCTGGCACAAGAACTAGGAAAAACTTAAGACGAGAAGCCAGGACCCTGACACAATGTACAGTCAGCTGATCACTGTTGCAAAATAACCTTGTATTACCTCAAAAAAGTTTATTTTGATAATGAATGACTGACTGAATATTATCACCCTTTTAATGTTGCCTACATACAAGATAAATACATAAGTGGACATAAAAGGCCCTAATTATACAAACATATTTGACCTCAGTATGCTGTAGCTGGATCTCAGATTGGACTCTGACTCATTGACTGGATCTGTTAGGTCTATCTGGACGTGTTTTTTAAACAAACAGGTTTGCAGCACAACAGGTTGTGACCAGGGACTGTTTGGGTTGGTGTGGATCAGTGGTCCACGGTCACCCATATGAGTTTCATATCCGTTAGAACCCCAGGTAGGAAATGAAAGATTTTGCCACCTGACTGTGGCCAAGACTCTGAATGAAATGTTTCTGATGACTTACAGATTAGACTCTGATTCAGAGTTTATTAATGGGCTTTTTATTCTGGAGAGATAAAATACAGCACATGTAAGCTGCATAAAATATGAGGCACATTAGCGGTATGCTAACAACATGCACTAATCTTATTATCATGTGATGCATGTTACATGCTTGTTTAACAGGCCACACTGCAGCTTCAGGGAACTGTAATCAAATCCTGTTTAATTAAAAGCAACTGAATTAAACTGCAAATCAAACAAACCAATAAAACAAATTAACAAGCTCATGAGCTGAAATGTAAACATTGTTTATGGGGACACCTCCTGCAAATTGCTTTAAAAACATACTAAACAGTGATTTTTTTTGTTAATTAAAGTTTTCTGTGAGGGTCAGGCTTAAAAATAGGTGTAGGGTTAGGTGATAGAATATATAGTGGTGTAAATATATATGGTATAAAAACTATTTAGTCTATTGAGAGTCCTCGTAAACCACATATGCATATGTGTTTATGTGTGTGTGTCCATGTGCGTCCACTCGTTAGGGTCTCAGTGTAAACATTTCAGCCAGGATCTCCTGTGTCTTTGAGATTAGGACCGGATGCTCCACCTTCAAGAAAAACTACCATCCCTCCTTCCTTACCTTCTCCTCTATGTTGACATTCACGTACGCTGACATGGATTCCTTCTCAGTGTATTTGTAGCAGACAAAACTTTATCAATCCACACATACCATTTTCACACTATTAGTTATTAAAACAAATTTCCTTTGCTTCACTGAATCATACAGTAGTCGTTCTCATTCATTGTGAGTCATACCCACCATTTGTTTAGTGCACGAATTCTTCAGATTTTCTAGACCATTAGATTATTAGTGTAGTATATATACTATACTATGTACCATATTTTATCTAATACTGAAAAGTATTGATAAAAATAGCCTCAGCTAATTAAAATGGTCTATTTTTCCCAATATTTGTAAACGTTAGGTATTTATTGCGTATGGCAAATTAATGTGTCTCATAAGATTTCAGCTAGGATGCTTTCCTAAAAGGCATCTGCATATGCTGGCAGTAAACAACAGGGGAGTTCACAAGCATTTGGAACAAAGCAGTTGCGTATACACCTAAACATCCTTGGTCTGATAAATAATTCACTTATTCAAAAACATGGCTGCAGCCACTGCAGTGCGCTAAAAAAAGATGTTAAATGTTGTTTAGCTTGTAAACGGATGGTAAACAAGTGACATTCTTAAATGCAGCTCTGACCCGCTGTTGTTTGCCTGTTGTTTTGGTATAGTCAGAGCTGCTTACGGCTGTGAGGTCACATTGTTATCGGCAAGAGCTCAGAGCATTTAGAAGTCTGTGTGTTACGGTGGGGTTGAACGGTTGTGTTTGTGTGAAGACAAGACAGAAATGCAGAACTAAATAATAAATGATATTTAATGAATAACACAAGAAACACAAACACAAACACCAACCGTTTAAATGATAAGGGACGACAACATGTGCACCAGCAGTGCTAAGTAAATAATTACAAAAAACTAACTGGACAATGAACATATAAAGCTAACCAGGGCGAACAAATCCAAAAGGGGTAATCCAAAGTGTAATCCAATAAACAGGCGTAATCCAAAAACCAGGCAAGACACGATGAAAACTCCTAACAATAACCCACAAGACACAACCCAAAACCCGGAACTTAAATACACACACTAATCAAACAAACACAGGTGAAACCAATAACCAATAAATACCAGGAACCAACAAATACCAGGAAGTGACATAAAAGACCAGTGACATCATTAACACGTGACACAAGCTGAACATCAAAATAAAAGTCTTAACGCTCCTCGCTAATCGCGAGAGCTGGACACCGTTACATAACGCCCCCCTCCGGAAGGCGTGTCCTCACGCCGTAACCCCGCAGTTGTAAAACAAGGGGCATGCAGGCGGAGCGGATCTCGAGGAGCCAGGGCGGAGCGGATCTCGAGGAGCCAGGGCGGAGCGGATCTCGAGGAGCCAGGGCGGAGCGGATCTCGAGGAGCCAGGGCGGAGCGGATCTCGAGGAGCCAG
>JAZGTJ010009890.1:0-18788 GCA_036877575.1 Botia almorhae | reverse complement strand
TCCACCAGACAACATCAACAAACACCACACACACATCCACCAGACAACATCAACAAACACCACACACACACATCCACCAGACAACATCAACAAACACCACACAAACACACATCCACCAGACAACATCAACAACCAACACACACATTATTTATTTCCTAAGATTTTGTTTGTCACTAACTGTGACCAGTTTTTGCTTTCTGTACATTCATGTACATTCATAACAGGGGGCATCACCTCTGTCTGGACCCGCAGCTGGTTGGCTAGCCCCTCTTTATCCTGTAACAGCCGACGTTCTGAGTTCTGCAGTTTCTCCATGGCGCTCCTGTAATCCAGGGGCTCTGGAGAGAGTGGGCGCTCGTCTCCGTGCTGTAGTGATGCTTTATCTTCAGTGTGGGGTCCCAAACGACTGCTCCGGCTGATGGCAGCTCTGGGAACCACAATCCTCACGGCCGCCACCTCCATGCACGCTTCTCTGTCCACCTTCCCCAGGTGTAAAACTCCGGGCGACTGCGGGGACGCTGCAGGGACCCATTGACTGTGCTTTGGAGTGCCGATCTTTAAGAGCGGGGCCTCCACAGAGTTCTCAGGGGCCACCATCTTCTTGTCAGTTTCCATGCCATCACCAGGGCCCCGGACTGCCACGATGGCTAAATCTGAGACAAGTGTTTGATTGGTTGAGAGTGAAGATACATTTGCACACCAGTGAAGCTCATGTGATGTTTAGTCTATTCTGTGGATCAGGTATGTAAACAGCTGATGGTTGGAGATTTAATTCACCTTTCATAACCTCAACAGACATGAGTGCACTGTTTCTTCAGCCTGGCTCTTCAAACATTCACAGTCTAGATGAATCCTCTGTATTAAATAACATGAACAGAAGTATGTGAATAAACATTTGAAACAGATTACACTTTGACTTGATTTGTGTTGCTGTCAATGCTGTCTATGTAGGCTCACTATGTAGCTGTGTTTCTAGTGTTGTATCTGTCAGGTATGGTGACCCATACTTGGAATGTGTCCTCTGCATTTAACCCATACCTGTGAGCAGTGGACACACACAAACACAGCAGTAGGCAACTATCACTGGGGGAACCGAACCTGTGACCTCTGAGTTACAAGACCGCCTCTGTAAACATTAGGCCGCGACTGCCTATTATCCCAATTCTGAGACACTCAATACAGCGACACACACAAGATATCATAAGTAAAACATTTAGAAAGATAAATGAAAGAATCACCCTTTTTGTGTTAATAGGCCCAATGTCTGCCTAACAAAGACAAAATGAAAGTTACGATCCCACAGGGCGTTTAACTATTGTAAACAAGAGGTTAACTTTTTAGAGGAGTAAATCAAAGTCAGTATCGCGACTGTTTATGTAAATCATAAGATAGTTTGCATAGGTAATAATCTGATGTTAGTCAACAGTTTTTGACCTTTATCCCTGTTTGTGGTTAATATGGTATGTGTCTGCTTTGCTTAAGGTAAACAAACAGTCATTCGTCAAAAACTGCAGTGTAAAACAGAGTTGTAAAGTTAATAAAATCATAAAGATATTAACGAACTTACCGAATGTGAAGTACTGATGTTTGGTCATGAATTCAGCCACGTACCGGACTGCGGAACCAGCTGAGCAAACCGAACGACGGGTGCAGAACCAATGAGAGAGGAGCTGATGAGCGCCAAACCAATGAGAGAGGAGCTGATGAGCGCCGAACCAATAAGAGAGGTGCAGACGACGCGGAACCGATGTGCTCAGTACGTGTTTTTGGGGGAGAGATTATATGTCCGGGCACGCTACAACTCGGATGTCGTGAAAGTGTAAAGGATTATTATAAAATAGTATATCTTAAACGTCTGTTTTTATGCTACAGAAATATAAGCAAACCCATATTTAAACACTAATATATATATATATATATATATATATGTGTGTGTGTTTGGCGTATTTCGCTAAACTTCACGTCAGAAATGTTTAGTGATACTGTAGTATTGTATTCTCTGTAGTATTAAATGTTTTTACTGTAGCCTGGATAAAGTTTACCGCACTCTTCTCTGTTTATTTGTTATGGTTCATCTGTGAGTTATGTAAGATCAATCAAGCTGTTGACAGATAATTAAATGTAAGTTTGTGTTTTGTGCTGATTTCAGGTGTGTGAACAGGTGCAATGGGAGTTCACGGGCTGTGGAAGCTCTTGGAGAGCACTGGAAAACCCATCAACCCAGAGACACTGGAGGGAAAGATCTTAGCTGTCGGTATCCTTAACGCTGAACACTGCTGGGATTTACCCTTATCCTCACTGACTGCCGGGGTTTACCCTTATCCTCACTGACTGCCGAGGTTTACCCTTATCCTCACTGACTGCCGGGGTTTACCCTTATCCTCACTGACTGCCGGGGTTTACCCTTATCCTCACTGACTGCCGGGGTTTACCCTTATCCTCACTGACTGCCGGGATTTACCCTTATCCTCACTGACTGCCGGGTTTACCCTTATCCTCACTGACTGCCGGGGTTTAGGGCGGTTTCATGAGATTTACCCCTGAAGTACATTTATTCATTTAGCAGATGACTTTATTCAAAGCAACTTAGCATTTTGCCATAAGAGCAAACAAGCCTAGTCTACTTTAGAGTAGCATGTAACTACCATGCTACATAAATATGGTGTCATTCATTGTGTTAGTGTGGCCTCATAATAACCAGTGGTCAGTGTGTGTGAAGTAAGTCTCGTTTAGGGTGTTCAGGTGTGTTTTGATCTGTAACTGAACATCACAGACATCAGCATCTGGTTGAATCAGGCAGTCAAAGGCGTGCGGGATAGAGATGGAAACAGTGTTCAGAACGCTCATCTACTCACACTCTTTCATCGTCTCTGTAAGCTGCTGTTCTTCCGGATCAAACCTGTCTTTGTGTTCGATGGAGATGCTCCCCTGCTGAAGAAACAGACGCTGGTGAGCTTCAAACACATACAGATGCACAGAGCGCTGATGGATAACGTCTGTGTTTGATGTGATCAGACATGAGTAATGTTAGGGAATGTGGCTCCTGAGATCTTCAAATGATGTTCCTGATGTTCCTCAGGCGCTTAGGAGACAGCGGAGGGAGGAAATGACACGCCAGTCTAGACAGGCCAATGAAAAACTGCTCTGGACCTTTTTAAAGAGACAGGCCATCAAGACTGCTTTAGGGGATCAAAGGTACAAGTTAAACTACACATGCCTAACATTCTGTTCCATGTGTTTCCAGTCCTGCTCCTGGAGGGTCCGTGTCCTGGAAAACTCCTGACACGGACCCTCAGCAGCGAGTTTGGACACCCATCATTCTGTTCATTTGAAACAATGTGCTTGCAGTCAAGAGGCGATTCCCAGCCTCTCTTCCATCAGACAAGATGAGACGGATGACATGTATGTTCTGCCTGCACTTCCTGTTGATGAAGAGAAAGAGCAGAGCAAGTGAGATCAGAGGAAACAAATGCAGATAATAATGATAATGAAGGGAAATATTTTCATCTGTATCTTCATAAATTCTCCTTCCTGATTCTGTAGTTCAGAGGAGGAGACGGAGAGAGATAAAGAGCACTCTGTGCCGACCTACAGCAGTTTTCAGGTGAGCTGAACCAATCACAACAGAGCTCACAGAATCTGTAAAAATCAAAGCGCACATTCTGTGACTGTCTGTGTGTTTAACAGCAGGTCTGTGAAAACCCCAATGCTGTCGACATCAATTCAGAGGAGTTTTCACTCCTGTCACCAGAAATCAAACATGAAATTCTGAAAGAGATGAAAGAGTTCAACAAGAGACGCCGAACACTGTACCACAAACCACCAGAGGTGAAGCAGACAACATACCTGCCAGATTACTGACGTCACATTGACTGTTTTCTTTTTAAACAATGAATCAGTCACAATAACAGCAGAAACACGCGTGCACATTGAATCTGGGTTGCAACCTTTTTCATCCTGTTTCCCCCTTACATCAAGTAGAGTTACAAAGCAGTGGGATTCTAGAAATATTCAGAAGTTGGAATATTATGGAAATGATAAGATTATAAAAGTAATTATTTGGAAATTTGAGGTAATATTTACAAAAGGTATCATATAGAAACATTAATATAAACATATAACTGTCACCTGGTGTTTACATATATAATTTTATGGCATTGACATGTTATTAGATTATATTTGCTCATGCTGTTTGTTTGCGCTCTGGCAGCGCTCGGGTGAGTTTTCACAGTATCAGTTAGCTGGTCTTCTGCAGAGGAACAAGTTGAATCAATGTTTGGAGGGTGTGGAACAGGAAATGAGTCATCGCAGCTCGGGGGGGGTAAAGCGGCAGCAGGGAGAGGGGACGCAGGAAGTGGAGGTCCGGCGTCTGGTCTCAGAGGACTCTTCTCATTACGTCCTCATTAAAGGTCATAATGATGACATTAATATCACATCCGAACATCATTATTAAGCAGAACACAGAATGATGTTCTGTTGTTCTACAGGGTCCCAGAAGGCCGCTAATGCTGAAGACAGACAGCGGACTCCAGCGCTGTGGTCCAGCTGCCCGTGGGACAGGAGGGAGAGACCAAGAGATAAACCTGAGCCGCTGTGGAGACCCATCACAGAGAATGACAACAAGCGTTCTTCTTTCTCGACACCAAAACAGACATGTGCTGAGGGCCAACAGACATGTGCTGAGGGCCAACAGCCGTCAGAGGATGCCCCCCCATCTCCTCGCACCCTACGGGCCATCCAGAGTGCCATGATAGACTCCACCTCTGAAGATGATGATGATGAAGGTGAAGCAGTCATTACGACAGCCATGATGGATAACTCGGAACTCAACAGAAACAGGAAACGCATCATGGAGAGAAACTCGGAGAATGAGGGCCAACAGACAGACAGAAGCATCGATCATGATGACTCTGAGGTCACTGAAGATGGAGGTTTTTCACCCAGGACCTTGTTGGCCATACAGGAAGCTTTAGAAGATGGTGGAAATTTCACCAGAACTAAAACTGTGGAGCAGAAGGACCTAAGGATCAGCTCTGAGGCAGAGACAGCAGAGGAGGTTCTTCAAATCAGGAGCACAGCTCTCCAAAGTAAAGATCTCCAGGAAGACACTTCCGTTTTGACTCCAGGTGTTTCCTCACAGACAGTGCCGTTAACATCAGATGAGAAAACTGTGTCAGTTGATCTGTGGAGTACACATCATGTTCTCACCTCATGTTCTCAACCCAAAAACCCAAAAGACACACAAGAGCCAATAGATGTCCCAGAGGATGAAGGAACCCAGAGCACCTCTTCTGATCAGACACCTGTGAATACTAATGTGAAGACTGAAGATGAGGAGGAAAGCAGCTCTGAAGGTACAAACACACAGATGAAGTTGCTGTTCTAAATGATTTAGATGTTTTCACTGGGAAACAGAAGACAGATGGTCTCACTCGTCTTCACTTGTGTTTGTGTGTCTTTGGCAGAGAGTTTTATTGAGGTGTCTGATGCAGAGGAACCTCATGCCAAAGAAGAATCAGCCAATCAGATCTCATCAGATGACGTGGATTTGAAGGAAGCAGAGAATGAGGAGTGCACAGAGACAGATCTGAGTGCTGGAGACCCACGTCAGATGAAGCAGTCAGAAAGTGGACCTGCAGGAAAATGGGATAATATCCATGTGGTAAATATCAGTGATGAGGTAATCAGTGGGTTTATCCTGCTGAGACCAGTGCAGAGAATCATGTGTTAATGATGAAGATTGTACATGTGTGAGGGTCTGTTTGTCTGTGGTTTACAAGGACACAGATGTATAACAATGTAAACATGGTTTACGGGCCACTTACTGTGTCCTCATTTGGTTAATGGCTTAAAAAACATACTAAATGATTTTGCTAAAAGGAGAAGCTGGTGCAGTTGGACAGAGATCTTCAGGAGGAACAAATGAGCCTGAAAGATCAACAGAACCAGAAAGAACGCAACAGCACTTCAGTCACAGGACAGATGTGTCAGGAGAGCCAGGTCAGAACATCACCTGTGTGTGTGTGTGTGTGTTTAACCATATTTATTTCACGGCTCTCTGGAATGCTTGATTCTGATTGGTCAGTTGAGACATTTGCAGGTTCGTTCTTTTCAAATAATAACCGCTCCAAAGTAATAACGCAAAGCCGGTACTACTTGTGTTTAAAATCCCTCTGCGCCAACAAAGATTACCATTTGGTGCCATCTTGTTAATACTTGTAAATAAATAAAATACATGCGTTATTATATATTCATATGTAGATGCTATAAATTGTCTTACTAATGTACATCGTTTGAATGTTAGTCACATGGTACTATATCGTTTCGCGGAAGGATAAAAATGTTAATTTAAAACAAATATGCCAATAAAATGTTTTTTTCCTTATGTGGCAAGTAGCCGTGTAATAAGCTGACTTTTACAGCTTATTACAGCTTTTACAGTTTATACTGTAATAAGCAGGTTTTGCTGAATTTTGGGTACAAAGTTGTTTCCAGTGTAAGGGATAATGTACAGGCACCCTGTAGTCAAAAGTCAGCAAAACCTGATCAATCTGAGCAAAACTTCATTTTGGGGACGTCCTCATTTGTTAAAAATCAGCTGCACAAGAATGAACTTCAGTGTAAATGAATCCAATGTCACATGACATTTCATGTTTCACACAGCAAGTGACATTCGGCTCTTTATCTGTTGTTCTGCGTGTGTGATCAGGGCTCATCACAATATGTCATGTACATGTGTTCTGTGGATACTGACAGTATCACTATACATACTCCAGAAATTGTGTCTTCCTTACTGCTTGTGCTATTTCTGTAGTATGCACATCGAGGCCTTATACACTTCCTGACAGGGCCTGTCACTTATGATGAATGAAGGTACGCTTACATGACCTGCTTTACTGTGTCCAATATTTAACAGAATTAGTTTTCTGTCCTCTGATTGGCTCTCAGGAGCTGCTGCGTTTGTTTGGTGTGCCCTTCATACTGGCGCCCATGGAGGCTGAGGCCCAGTGTGCCGCTCTGGAGCGTCTGGACCAAACACACGGCACCATCACTGAGGACAGTGACATCTGGCTCTTCGGTGGACGTCAAGTCTACAAGAACTTTTTCAACCAGAACAAGTATGTGGAGCACTACCAGTACATGGACATGCAGAAGCAACTGGGTGAGTTTATTGGTAACTGTAGCTGGTGTGATTTTGAGCTTTGTTTTGGAGAAAGTGACACGGGTGTCATGTGTCATGTAGGTCTGGACCGGACTAAGCTGATTAACCTGGCCTACCTGCTGGGCAGTGACTACACTGAGGGCATTTCCGGGGTGGGTCACGTCACAGGGATGGAGATTCTGAATGAGTTTCCAGGTTCTGGATTACAGCCACTGCACGACTTCAGGTCACAAACCCCTTTAAATAATACACCCTTTCACATAATACAGCTCAGAACAATAAAGCAGTATCACTAAACTAGTAGTTCTGACTGAGGCAAGTCAAAAAACTGCTTCATGTTGTTCTAAATTGATTTCTTGTCTGTAAGTAACAGCTCTATCTGCCTATATATTATATATAGTATCTATATATTACCTGAGTGGCCCCAGCTCTCCTGCACTGTGTTCAGTTGGTACAGCAGATGTTCTGTGGAAATCTGTGATGTTCTGCAGTGGTTTCCACAGAACATCAGAGACCTCACCAGAACACTGGAGATCCTGATGTTTGATGTTCTGTGTTTGATCGGTTCAGTAAGTGGTGGAATGAAGCTCAGCAGAAGAAACTAGCTGCTAATCCTAAAGACACAAAGGTGAAGAAGAAACTCAAAGATCTGCAGCTTCATTCTGGTTTTCCCAACCCAGCAGTGGCCCAGGCTTACCTACAGCCCACCGTGGACCAGTCAGATGCCTCGTTCAGCTGGGGCACCCCACACCTGGAGCTCATGAAGGAATATCCTTTAGTTATTTGTACTGTTTTCAGTTGGTTTGCGATATGATTTTCAAATGTTGGTTTTCTTAATAAGTCAGAAGTTTTGTCAAAGCCATTTTGGTTGGAACAGCAGAAAAACAGAAGAGATTTTGCAGCCCGTACTGAAGCAGATTCATTCTCACCAGGTGAAACATCCATTCACACCAATAATCTGTAGCTCACTGTACACTTACACTGTGATAGTTCAGCGCTAATGTCTAAACCTTTTATCTATTTTCTAGAAGCAATAATAATTAGTAAAATATAAATACCACAATCAATAGTAAATTAAGTACATACTGAACATAAATGCATCAAAGTACTGGAGGCTGAACTGAGACTCTGATTGTGTGTGTGCAGACGCAACTGCGCATAGATTCGTTCTTTCGTCTGGAGCAGCAGGAAAGGCAGAGCATTCGCAGTCAGCGTCTGCGCAGAGCTGTCACCTGCCTGAAGAGGAAAGAGAGAGAGGAGGAGGAAGAGACCTCTCCCTCTAAAATGAGTCATAGCCGAGGATGTGGTCAGGAGACAGCTGGAGCTACGGGGCCGTTAGCCGGAGGATTCATAGCCACACCTGCAGACAAGCAGGAGGGGATGAGGGGTGAGAAAGTGGGCGGAGTTACTCAGGACAGGAAGTTGTTGTCAAGGGGGATGGAGTCAAGCAGCTGCAGCTCAGAGGATGAGGCAGAACATGGACGGGGTGTTGCCATGGTTACAGCACGCTCTGTGTTTGAGGGGAAGGTGAGAGGAAAACGGGCTGGAGGAGGAAGAAGCAAAAACAAATGACAACATTCAAACTCAAGAACAATATGAATGTATTAAACCAGAAATAAATGTGTTTATATGCATGTCTTGTATTTTGTTAGTAAACATTTTGTCACTAAATATGTATTAAAATGAGTTGTGTAAGAAAATGTGTAACTGCTTCACATCAGATTTACATTGAATCCTCTGCAGTAGAACATTTTGTCAATGTTCGATCTGAAGACTATCTTTAGTTTTAGCTTTGCTTATGACACATCTAAAGAAAATGTGGTAAATAACATAAAACAAATGACATCTAAAGTGCTTTTCACAATCCAAAGTGTTACAAAGAGTGCATTGTAATGATATCAGCTACACAGAGAGACAGAGACTGTATCATATGTTTGAGAGACAGCAAATCTTCAGAGATCAGGAAATGACCCTGTTTCATCATCTGTAATGTAGTAAAATGCTGTATTACACAGAAGTCCACTGAAAACTACAATTCACTCTGAAGGTCAAACAGTCTCAGCTGTTTTCAGGTTATGATTGAAGAGTTATTATGAGCTTTACCAAAACACACTCTAAATTCCTGTTTCCAAGACTGCAGCCACAGAAGGACCCTCCCTCATCGTGTTGTGTTGTAATCAGCCAGCGTGTGTGTGACAGATTCATGGCCTGCCATGTGTGTGTGTTTTATGTTACACTGCATATCGGTCTCATAGCCAGCTTTCATACCTGCTGCTGTCAATCACACCTGCTGCTGTCAATCACACCTGCTGCTCACCCAAGTCAGAGTTAAAGCACACAGACGAATGAGAGTGTGTTCAAGACACCCATCTGAAGTGGAACATAAAGAATTCAAACACAAGGGCCAGAAATGGAGCAGCAGGAATCTGGAGTCACGGGTGAATGAAAATCTGATGTTTTATACTTTATAGAAACTGTTTAAGAGACGTGTGCTGTGCTGTGCTGTGCTGTTCTGGTGTCTGAATAACATGATTATTTAGACAAAAGACTAACGTCATGTGTGTTATCTTTTATCTTGTTTACTGGGCAAATATTTCTTTGAATAATCTCAAAGCCGCTGTTATAAATCACAATAGCACCTGTTATATGACATCACATCTGTCTGCTGGCATAAATGTTCTGAAACAAAATGGTGGCTGTGCTGTGTGTTCTGCATCATCACTGGAGGCTTTGAATGCTTAGATCACAGTGTGATCACAGTAATGTGTGTTGACACACTGCATATCACTTATATTCATCAGGTAATAAAACAGCCCTTGAAAACTCTGTTTTCTCAACTACAGAAAATAATGCTATTCACTTCAGGAGGTCAAACTATTTTTACGGTTATTTCATATAAGATTTGCAACCCTGTTACCAAACTTTCACTGTCATAGGGTTTTAAACTGCAATGGATTGATTTTATTATGGTTGGTAAAAAATTTTTTATTTTCTAGCAATTAACATTAAACGAAATTATTGAAAATAATATGAAAATACATTTACATTTAAATACATTAATAATCCTATATAGATAATTCATTCATTTCTCTTTGAACATTAACTTTGGTAACAGGGTTAAATACTTTCAATTTGTCTAAAATCTGAGAAAGTGAACTGAAGTATTTTACCTTTTCTCATCTGCTGTAGAAATGATCCAAATGATGTCACTTCCTGTGAGTCACCGCTTGATAGAATGCTCTTTTGTTTTAAAAGAAGGAAAAATCATTCAGTAACGGTTAAATGCAAAAACAAAATCTAAAAATCTGTTTTTACATTCCTAAACTTTCTGCAGTTTTACATGAGTTCCACAGCAGATCATCATCAAACCTGTGCAGGAAATGTTTCTGCTATAAGTTAAAAAAGTGTTTTTTGCATGTTCTGTCTGCAGAAGCCTCAGCAGATGTTGAGCTAGCAGGAGAGATCACAAAGAGACATTTTCGTCCGTCACTAATCAAAACGCAGGCATGGGAAGGGTTCATCTTTGCCGACATGCAGATTAAGATCACAGAGTCCACAGACTGCTACGGCGCCGTGCTGTGGCCATCCGTATGTATCTGCATTCAAATACATGAATCTATGAAGGAAGAACAGCCCTCGTTAACAGATGTGACTTCCTCTGTAAGGCCATGGTGCTGTGCCATTTCCTAGACACTCACCGGGACGATTATAACCTCATAGATAAGAACATCATTGAACTGGGAGCTGGGACGGGCCTTGTTACCATAGTAACCAGTCTTCTAGGTAAGCTTACCCAGATATTGTGTAAAAACAGTTGTTTGTAGACTAGAGGTCGTCAGTCTGATGGCACTGTTACTACTGTTCTCTGTGTCCAGGTGCGAAGGTGACATCCACAGATCTGCCAGATGTCCTCGGCAACTTGAAGCACAACATTACCCGCAACACCAGGGGCCGCTGTCGCCACGAGCCATGGGTGATGGAGCTCAGCTGGGGCCAACAGCTGGAGGAGCATTTCCCACGAGACACCTGCCAGTATGACTACATCATGGCAGCAGATGTGGTGTATGCTCACCCTTATCTGGATGAGCTGATGGAGACCTTCCTGCACCTGTGTTCTAATAACACCATCATCTTATGGGCCATGAGGTTTCGCTTGGATCCAGAGAACAGCTTTGTGGACAGATTTGAGAAGCTCTTTCACCTGCAGGAGCTTTATAATTTGCCCAGTCTCAGTATAAAGCTGTACAGAGCGTGGAAGAGACACAAAGACGCAGCCTAGACTGTGTTTAAAGAAGCCACTGTGTTGGATTGTTGGTCTGTTTATGTCTGTATGTTGTTTACAACCTATAGTCAACATGAAATCAAACCTCTTTACTGTCTTTATATACATTCCAGGGCTGCGTTTCTCCAAAGCATTATAAGCCTGAGTACATCGTAGAACCATAAGCACCCCTCGATGTACCTCTGATGACCTCAGCCTTATAATGCTTTAGAGAAACACAGTCCTGGTCTTATTGTGCATGTAACAAAACAACCAGAAGTTATTTAGACATTGTTTTCAGACGATTACTGTAGGCAATGCAGCCATTTAAAATCTTGCATGTAATGAGGCAGTAATTTAAAGCTGGTTAACTGCAATAATCGAACATGAAGATCGATTTTATAAAGGAACTATTAGCCTCAGGAAGGCTCACAATCCTCCAGATTTAGTCTTCAGCTCTAATCATGCACACCTTAGTCAGCTAATAAAGATCTTCAGGACTAACTGAAAATGACAGGCAAGGTGTTTTGTGTGTTGAACACACACCTGGTCTGGCAGTGAACTTCATTTTTATCCTCCATGTCCATCTCAGTGAGTGCTGATGTTTGAGCTGAGGAGAGTACATCCCCCACAATCCCCTGCAAACTCTGTACTGGTCACTCCTCATGGATATCATCCACACTGTCCTTGCATATCTTTCCTACTCAATATCCCATTTCATCCATCATATCACTAGAATTCTTGGGGACCGGCACAAAATACTAGTATTGGGCCCCAGACACCCATAACATACCCGGCTGTCTCCCTGTATTAGTCCTGAATGATGGAAATCAAATGATTTTCATGTCAACTAAGAAACTGAAGCCTGTAAGCGCTTTTGTCGTTAGGTCTGTATGTTTGGTTTAAAGTAATTAGCAAGATTGTTATATTTGATGTGATTGTTTGACGATTTTTTAAATTATTAATTTTTTTTGGTGGGCTTTACCTAATCTATATCATGTTTCTCACACATTGTAAGATTTCATCAAGAAAACCACAATCATCAGTTCTCATGGCTCCTTATTTCATATCCTGTTAAGAAACAATAGAAAAATACACAGCTGAGTGTCCAAGCAACATTTCTGAACACAGCTGGTTTCTGTTATCAGCTACTGTTATGCCCAACACTAATATACCTTCAAATTCAGCTTCAGTTACACCCTCCCACAACTCAAGTCATCAGTTAAACATCCTGTCCTGCATCAGAGCTCTGAGTGAAGTCTGTGTTCCTCATGACTAACCGCACGTACAGATAACAGATAAAAACATGTTGCTGCTTTGGTTTCTTTGGACAGAAGCCCACCTGGAAACATCATCTCCTGGTGATGAGATATCTGATCCTACCATCATGTGTTCAGTTCACCAGTCATAACATGAAACAAACATGTTTACACAAACCAAACAATGTACGTCTGGAGTTAACTGAAGAAATCTGCTCACTGCAACATAAGACATAAGATGATTCTACAACCACTGTGTGCTAAACGGAGTAAATGTGACTTACTGATGTCATGGGTACTAGGGCAGCAGCATCGAGCCCTACATGGACGTGTTTGATAGCCCCTGATTCCAGAGGGTTTTGACAATCATTCAGGAAACAGGAGAAGATCCAGAGAGAATTTAGAGCCCGAGGCTGGACGTGGGTCAGGGTTAACCAGCATCAGTCAGCTCATGTAATGTGTGTTATATTGGGTTTCCCTTCTGCAGAATCCATTTAGCACATACCAGCAGCCTGGAGAATGTGGGAGGGAAACCAGTAACTAACAGTTAAAGGAAATATGACGAAAATATGTCCAGATCATATTTCACTCCAGGATTAAAAAAGAAAAAATGAATGTATGTTTGGCAAAAACAGAATCAAGCCTTTATTTAGCATCATTACGTATGAAGAAATTACAAATACTGTTACAATGTTAAAAATGAAACAATGTCCAAAGAAGAAGTCTGAATTTTTTAAAGCAGAATATGACCCAGCCATGCTGCTTTGCAATCTGATCAGTCATGTGTAAATCACACACGTACAGCAGAGAAATGCAACAGTCATAACATGATAGAGAGAGAAGTGTAGAGCTGCCACGAGTCAGATTAACCTACATCACCCTAACCATATCCTACCACAGTATACAGTATCTGTTTACTGCATAACTGACTAACAGTCAGAGTGTAGGCATTTAGAATTTCTATCACAGCTTCATCATTCACCTCATTGTGCCAACAAAAGCTTCAAACTGCTTCCCTAAAAAGGCGAGCTCCTCTCATCTGGTGCTTGTGTGGATGTCTGTAAGGGCTGCTCTGCTTCATGTATCTACAGCTAAATATAACTTATGTTAGTGTGACACTGGATGCTGTGAGGTTATAACTGAAGATGTACTTGTGTGAAGAAATCACGGCAGCTTACCACATTTGCAGCAGGTTTGAGAGACTCTTCATCAGCTGAGATCTCTGGAGCAGCAAAACTAAACAGTAAGACTAAACAAATGACAATGAGCGTCTTTACAGTCAGAAAACTGAATGTATGAAATGTTACTTTTTACTGCCTTTTTTATTACGTTGTCCAGAACATAAAAGGTCATATTCAAAAACATTCGAAAGTATTTTGTTATTTCACCTTTGTTTATTGTTTCATTTGGATACAAATGTGACACAACACAGAAAATCGGAACATCTGATTAAACATCTGATTCAGGAGGAGTTTTTAATCGGAAATATCTGTTTTTCCATGAACGTGTGTTATTGGACAGATATCTGCATGGATTGTGCAGAAGACACAGACGAGATGCTGAACACTAAACACAAAGAGAAGCAAGAGGGTTAGTAACACAACCAGTTTGGTTTGATGTCAAATAATGTCATTGAAGAACAGCTTCTCTTCCTGATGAAAACACTGATTTTGATTTGTAATGCTGATCAGACACTCAGGTGCTGCAGGTTAAGACCGCCTGGAAGCCCAGCGTTCTCTCCACCATTGGAAAGGAGATTCATTATTTTGCTGACCATGAGATCAAGATCTGGGAATCTCTCGATTCCTTTGGGTCCATCATTTGGCCGGCAGTGAGAACATAAGTCTATTATATATACGAGGGACATTTTAAAATGTTTGATATGTGTAATTTTTCCACTCCTATAATTTTTTATCCTAATTTACTCTCAGCTGTGGTTAATTCACTGGTGGTTTGACTTTCTGCATGTAAATAAAAATTGAGCAGATGGGCAGATGAAGTGTTTGGGAAATCTTTGCAAAAATGACACTCCACCTTCATTCTTAACACTTTGTTCACTGACTGATGGCAATTGTGACAGATTTTGTGAATGTTTTGCAGGCTCTGGCTCTCTGTCACTTCCTCGAGTCTAATCGCCAGACAATTGATCTTCCTGACAAGGCTGTGCTTGAGATTGGAGCTGGAACTGGTCTTGTGTCTATAGTGGCCAGTTTCCTGGGTCTGTACTGCTGAAGATTATTTCCAAGCAGCTGAATATCATATCTAGTCGTATTATCCTTTCATACATGTATAATCTTCTCCAGGCGCTTGGGTGACAGCGACTGACCTTCCTGAAGTCCTCGGGAACCTCAGATGCAACTTGTCTCGGAACACAAGAGGTTGTTGCAGATACACACCTCAGGCTGCAGGGCTCTCCTGGGGTCATGAGCTGGACAAGACCTTCCCTCAGTCAGTCTACAGATATGACTATGTCCTGGCAGCTGATGTGGTCTATCATCATGACTTCTTGGCTGAATTACTGATCACCATGAGGCACTTCTGCCAGCTGGGCACGACCCTGATCTGGGCCAATAAGATCCGCTTTGAATCTGACCTGGTGTTCACAGAGAACTTTAAAAGAACTTTCAATACCACCCTACTAGAAGATACTGGAGACATAAAGATTTACTCTGCCACCATGAAAGAAAAAAATGGAGAAGTGACATCAGAAGTAAGTGAGAAGGTTTTGAAGCAGGAGAAGGAGGTGGAGATGCTTGAGATGATCAAAGGTGTGGAAGAGAATCATGAATCAAAAACATCTGGAGACATGAAACCTAAATCAAAGACTGTAAATGAGGACATACAACAGGAGAAATTCCTGACAGATCAGAGGTTTATAGAAGAGACACAGGAACATGAAGAGCAGAATGTGAGAGGAAAAGAAGAGCTTCAGGAAGACGTGGAAGCAGAACAGAGTGGTGTGAAAGGGCAAGAGACAATGAGGCATCTGAAGAGCATCAAAGATGAAAAAGACTGTGAATCTGAGGAAAGTGAAGATGAAGATGCTGAGAGAATCTCTGAATCAGATTCAACAGAAGAAACATCTACAGAGCACAAATGTGGTCAGTGATTCAAAGAATCTGAAATGAGTCAGATTGGGTGAAAGTAGCTGGAGACTGATCTGATCTTCTCTTTCAGAGACGGACAGACAGCAGGACTATCACAGAACATGGGCACCTACCCTTTACTACATACCAGGGAAGGAAATCCACTATTTCTTAGGGCAGCAGATCAAAATTCAGGAGTCTGTTGATTCTTTTGGTGCTACTCTCTGGCCAGCAGTGAGTTTATTGTTATTATTATGAAACAATATAAAGACAGATTTATTATAACACCTAATCATGCACCCTCACCATGGCAACCACCCCTCACCTGACACACACAATAATACACCCACACCATGGCACCCAATCATGAGCATGTTCACCATGACAACCACCCCCACCCCTCTGACCCATCCTGTGATGTGTAAAGATTTCTATGATATTTACTGAAGAGATTTCTATGAAGTAAAAATCATGTGTTCTTTCACACAGGCACTTGCACTGTGTAGGTTCTTGGAAACTGCAGAGGGTCAACGACAAATTAATTTATTTGACAGATCAGTTCTTGAGCTGGGAGCTGGAACTGGCCTTCTGTCAGTTGTAGCTACACTGCTGGGTGAGTCTAGCTGCTGTTAAAGTACACATGGCAAGAGTGTAATTATACATGTAAGTACTATTAATTAACACCACATGTAATATTAATTAACATACCACATGCACTTACTATGGGGTTAGCATTAGGGTTTGGTTTAGGGTGAGTTCAGTGTATTATGCATAATTTACTGTTATTACACTAGTAAGTACATGTAGGGTGTGTAACAAAGACACAGTCAAATAAAGTATTATCAATTGCTCTATAGGTGCCAGACTCACAGCCACAGATCTGCCAGAGATTTTGAGCAATCTGACATGCAACATCAATAGGAACACCAGAGGGCGCCGGAGACACAAACCGCTTGTAACTGAATTATTTTGGGGTCACAGGCTGGAAGAGACCTTCCCCAAATCTACACATCATTACGATTACGTGTTGGCCACTGACGTGGTTTATCACCACGACTTCTTGTCTGAGCTTCTGGTCACCATGTGTCACTTCTGCCAGCCAGGAACCATCCTAGTCTGGGCCAATAAGATTCGTTATGCCACTGATCTGAGCTTTGTAGAAAACTTTCACAAATGTTTTAACAGCACACTGCTTGCAGAGCTGGATGAGGTAAGGATTTATGTAGCCACCTGCAGGACCCCAGAAGATGTGGGTGAGGAAAAGGACATTGAGCAGAGTGATAAACAAGATGTTTGGAAGGTTATTCAGGATCAATGCAGCAGAAATGATGAAGGTTGTAAGGATCTTGAGTCAAGGACACACGACTCTGAGGAACAGAGTGAAAACAATGTGAAAGAAAACAATGAAGAGGAGGAGACCCTGAAGACAGAAAGATCTCATGTTGAACATGAGCAGCAGCATGAACAGACTCAGAGCTCAGAGAGTGATTCAGAGAATCAGGAACATGAAGAGCTCCAGGACTGTGAAACATCTCAAGAGGAGGAGGAAGTTGAAAACTCAGGTTTGGCATTTAAAATGTAAATGTCTGTTTTTCAAACCTTGCTGAAATACTTCTGTAGAAACGATTTTCTCATCAGCAGAACTGGGCGACACACGGACCTGTCAAAGGTTTTGGGCTCCCACTGTCTACTACAAACCTGACAAAGAGATTTACTGTTTTCTGGGTCATGAAATCAGTATTCAGGAATCTATTGATTCTTATGGCGCCGTGATATGGCCTGCAGTGAGTATTCAGATTTGTTAGGTCAAGTATCATAAGAACATCCTCAGAACAGTAAAAAAACATGCTAAACATAACAATAAGGGTGTTCTGTCTGGTTTGGCTGTTGCAGGCATTGGCCCTTTGCAGATTCCTGGAGATGCCCGCAGGGCAACAGCAGATCAACCTACTGGACAAATCCACCCTGGAGCTTGGAGCAGGAACGGGTCTCGTCTCTGTAGTTGCTACACTGCTGGGTGAGTCTGGTATTTGATTATTAATCAAAACTGGATTTGTCTGATTTCATTGTCAGCATTAAAAGATCTTGTGATTTCTAGGTGCTAAACTGACAGCCACTGACCTGCCTGAAATTCTGGGCAATCTAAGGTGTAATTTGGACCGGAACACCAGGTGGTACCGGAAACACGAGCCTCAGGTTGTAGCGTTGGCCTGGGGTCACAAACTGGAGGAGATGTTTCCTCGCTCCACTCACCGATACGATTATGTGTTGGCTGCTGATGTGGTTTATCACCACGACTTCCTGTCTGAGCTTCTGGTTACCATGCGTCACTTCTGCCAAAGAGGAACAACTCTTATCTGGGCAAATAAAGTTCGGTACCAAACAGACCTGCTGTTTGTTGAGAACTTTCAGAAAACGTTTAATACCACATTACTGACAGAGTTGGATGAGGTGCGGATCTACTCAGCTACCACCAGAAGATCTGATGATGAACATGAAACAAGACCGGGAAAAACAAACTGCAAATAAACTATGAGGAGTCACTATACAAGATATATAGAACTATATGCCCAAGCAGGTCAAATTAAACACTATCACATCCCAAATGAATCTTTTACACATTCTAAAGTGTCTTTATCTGCGGTAAAACATCTGTGCAGCAGATGAGATGCTGAATTTGGCTCAACAATTAACAGGCAATCTTTGGAACTGGATCTGTGGAGTTCACACCAGTTTCTGCACTGGTTTTGGGGAAACATCAGTGTGCTCCTATGTGCTTAAAGAGGCACTATGCAGGATTTACCAGGGCTTCTGGCAGTGTTTCAATGTGCCAAGTTTCATATTTGTTCCTATAAACACTAGCTAAAATCCTGCCTAGTTCACCTTTAAGCTAGAGTAGTGAATGTGCAGCTGGGATGGGGAGCGCTCTGGTGTCACGTACAGTCAGTCTGTTGGCTAAATCCATGAACTACAGACACTATTGGACTTGCAGTGAATGTGCATCTGGGACGGGGAGCGCT
>JAZGTJ010009889.1:0-18789 GCA_036877575.1 Botia almorhae | reverse complement strand
TTGTCAAAAAATTGCATGACCCATAATCAACGTTTACATTTATACTTCAGCATTTGGTAAACACTTTTTATCCAAAGTGACTTTTGTTAGTAAGTGTATTCCCAGGGACTCAAACCCATGACCTTGCTAGTATCATGTTCTACCAGTTAAACTACAGGAAAGCTGTAACAAATTAAACTTTCAGAAGAATAACGTCCCTTTGTGCCAATCAACAAAAATCAACAGTAACTCGCATCAAAACGCAGTACATGACAAGCTACCTTCGTTTTTTAAATATAAAATGCACAAACTAAACAGGAAAGCCTGTCGTTTCTCACAGTATCTAAAGCAGGGGAGCCGTTTGGATGCCACTGGAGTGTTTCGCTGAAAATTAGCATCCTAATTCACAGCAGGCAGAGAACAATGACAAGAAGATAATCAAGTCACTTCATGGTGACCCTGGTGCCCTGCTGGGCGTATAAAAAGACCCGGGTGCAAACAGAGATCAAATAAACTCCACACACTGCCTCTGACTACAGCGTCCCAGACGGCGTGTTTTGGAGGCATAGTGTCACAGGAAGATGTGGCACTTCCTGGTTTTCCTGGCACGTGTTAATGTGTCGAAACCAAACAGACAGTGGACTCTAAAATTACAGCTACCAAACCATCACGATGAATTTTAAATACTGAAGAAATTAAATCAACACATCAAAATAATGTGTCATAAAAGAAAAAGTTTCTAAATAAAAAAATATCACTACCTGTGTCATCACTACCCAGCTGTATTATATAAGCTGTGTTCTCTGTATATAGTGCAAACCTCTACCCGTGTCTGAATAACAATGCCATACCTTGAAGAATTCATCTGAACCCCATCACTGAATCTGTTTGTTCTCAGCCTGAATCAACAATATTACAAACAGTTTCTCCCAAACGACACTACTTACCATCATCATGATGATCCCTGTGCTTCTCATGATAGGAGTCTGATGGTATCTGAGGATGTCGAGCTGCCTGTTCAAACATGTAGAAGACAAATATTAACATTTTAATTTCAGATGCTGTTGACTCTAATGAAACACGGGGAACCGCAAAACATATTTTCCAGCACTTTCTGATCTACAAAGATCTTAAATGTTCATTCCTATAATCTTTGACACGGGAAGGCCTGTTTGGATTTTATTTTTCATGAGCAGATAAAACAAATAACATGAGTGTTTCACACAGCGATTAGCTCAGTGGTTTTCTCGCTGCATGGTGTGGAGTCTGACCACAGCTACATGCAGGAAAATAAAGGCTTTGCTACTGTTCTCCCCGCGTTATGAATCAGAGGTGCAGGGAAATAAACTCAGGGTGCCTTCCAGCAGAGTCAGAGATCTGCACGGCTTTTTCCCAATAAACATTTAGCTCACCAGTGTGTTCTGAGGCAAACCATGAAATAACCCTCCTGCCGTTGACGCCAGGAGGAAATGCGTTTCAAAAACAAACCCGAAAAAGTTTTATTATTATTATTATTAACATTTATTTTACTCGACACAAACGGCCAGGCAGTATAAAAAAACATTAGCACACACACTCAGAAAATGAACAGACTGAAATTGTAAGTAAACGCAAAGACCGACCGATTTCTTACACAGGTTGCTATTTTCTTTCATTTAATTGTTAATCCTTGTTTTTATTTCCTCTTTTATGAAATTGCGAGATTTATTTTCTTGCAGGGAAATTATTTTGTAGTGAACATTAAAAGCAAAACTTGATTAAAAAGAATAACTGGCTACGAGTAATTACAACATTAGTATTTAATTTAAACAACGAAAATATACAAATTTGTTTTATGAGTACTTAACAAAATATCACAACAAATATATAATTAACTGTTTCTGAAATATTGAAACGCATTCGTGCATTTTGCATGAAATTATTTCGCAGACTCTCCTTTAAATAACCGCGTATAATTATTCTTATTTAATTAATCATAATTAGACGAAGTATTCAGAACATTTATGTATTATTTTTTTCATTATAATTATTCGTGTTTTTGAATTGTTCATTGGGATTTTTTTAAATCATTGATAAATATGTTTTTAATAAACAGCTTGTTTTTTCTGGTTTAAGAAGCACATCGTTTCGCCAGCAAATCAGTTTGTTGTTGTTAACACGTGTAGCTGTGCCATTGAAACGCGCTTACACGACAGAGATGACAACATCAAACGCTACATGACTACAATTACAAACACAAATCTCCGCTTCTCAACAACTACACAAGTTCCTCTCTCGCTGATCCGTGAAGTTTCCACGGGCGCTTCCTGCGGGTTTGAGGTGTACTCACGTCGTGACTGTTGCTGTTCGGCCTGATTTCGGTCTCGTTGACCAGAGATGACTTGATCTCCGCTAAGTCTCCCTCCTCGGACTCACTGATCTCCGCGAAGATCTGCTCCTTCTGCGGATCTCCTTCGTCCTTAAACGGGATCATTTCGTCGGTGGCGCAGAGCTCCGGGTCCCCTCCGCCCGACAACTGCGGCATGTTTTGGGTGAACGAAAGTCCTCCTCACCCTAAAAACGGCCAGAACGAAAGCGTGAAGACAACCGTGCGAGCGCACTCCAAACACGCGTGTCTGACGCACGGCAACAGGAGTGCGCTTGCGTACCGCGAGAATCCAGGTGAGCAGCGGGTTCAGAGCGGCTCCTGTGAAGAAAGGCAGAAGTTACAGTTCGGGCTGAACGCAGGGCAGTCTGGACCGGTTCCGATCTTTACAAAACACAATCATAAAAGTGTGGCGTTCAGTGACTGTATGCCATTCCCGTTTGGTTTTTCGAGTAAAAAAGTGTCCCCCACTCAGAAGTGAGCACAGCAGACAGAGTAATGATGAGCTGAAGGTGTCCCTCACTCAGAAGTGAGCACAGCAGACAGAGTGTAATGTTGAGCTGAAGGTGTCCCTCACTCAGAAGTGAGCACAGCAGACAGAGTAATGTTGAGCTGAAGGTGTCCCTCACTTAGAAGTGAACACAGCAGACAGAGTAATGTTGAGCTGAAGGTGTCCCTCACTCAGAAGTGAGCACAGCAGACAGAGTAATGTTGAGCGAAAGGTGTCCCTCACTCAGAAGTGAGCACAGCAGACAGAATAATGTTGAGCTGAAGGTGTCCCTCACTTAGAAGTGAACACAGCAGACAGAGTAATGTTGAGCTGAGGGTGTCCCTCACTTAGAAGTGAACACAGCAGACAGAGTAATGTTGAGCTGAGGGTGTCCCTCACTCAGAAGTGAGCACAGCAGACAGAGTAATGTTGAGCTGAGGGTGTCCCTCACTCAGAAGTGAGCACAGCAGACTGAGAGTAATTTTACGCTGGAGAGAGAGTTGGGCTGTACTCCTCCCCCGCTCTCTCTCTCTTTCTCTCTCTCTCTCTCTCTCTCTGCCGCTGTGACTGACACACACACACACACACACACACACACACACACACACACACACACTGACTGACTGACACTCATGATGGAAGTAAAGGGGGATTTTATACATCTTTCCCAACAAATGGGCAGAGGCAAAAAAAAAATTAGTGTGAGGAGGTCGAAGACACCGATGCGTGATTTTGGGGTTGTCGTAAACAGGAAGGTTAAATTCGCTGTTCTTGTATGCTGTAATAAAATGTCTTGGATTAACTGTGTAGGTGTTTATTATTTAAAAAGCTTTTAAAAAAATACAATAAAAATACAAATACTACAAACATGTAGTCACATATGGACAGAAAATTAGTACTTATGGTACTTATGAGATTCAAGACTTATAATCGATCTGCAGTACGTGGCAAATTATTTAAAACATGATTAATAGTTCAAAAAATGTAAATGCACGAATTTTATTAAATCACAGATGAATAATAAAGAATGGGAATTCGGTTTGAAAAGATTCAGGAAGTTGTTTTTCCAGGGAATGTTTTATGTGTGAAGGCAGCGGCGTGTTAACAATCAGTCATTTGAGTTGCATCTGTTTCTTTAAAAAAAGCGCGATGGCTCTTGCTTATTGCTTGAATAAATGTTTACATTAAAAGAATATGTAAATGAATAAATCTTTTGATAAAATCATCGTTCATGGTAAAAAAAAATGTTTGTTTTAAAATGGTTTTAGGTTTATTAAAAATATCCTGATGTTAAAAATTAAGCTATTCAGTGTCACTAGAGTTAAAGAGTCTGATGGCCGTTGTAAAATAAAAATTATTTATATTACAAATGTGTTACAAATTTGTAACTTATTTTATTTCTAAACAAATTAAAACGTTTTGCAGCACAGCCTTAAATGTGACGCAAAGATCTATCGAAATTCCGCGAGAATAAAAACAATACATTTATTATTTATAATATTACAATATTATTTATTATTGGCGTGTTTAGTAAAATAGGTTCTTTAAACATTTTTAATATTATCATGGCAAGCACAAGCACTATGGAAATTAACCATAATTAATCGTAATTGCAAGCAGCGACAAAAGAGATGAACAAATAAAACCCAGATCAACTCATGGGGACTTCCCTCGATATATCCCAAAACAGGAATGGGAGGAAAACACGGGAATGTTTCAGTGTTTGCGTGAGAATGAGTTTGGCGCGGGAAGCACATCTTTATAAAGCGGGCGGGCGGGGTTAGTGGGCGGGGCCGCGGCTGCCTTTGATCGGGCGGCGGCGGCCTCTTTCATCCCCAGTCTTTGTATGACCATATATGGAAGAAGGCGGGAGACGGGCCAAGATCTCCACGCGCGCCTTCATCCCAGCTGAGCGGGAAAGCGAGGATCCACTTCCGGGTGAAGGAAAGATCAAAGCGTCTGGAATGACAGATGAGTGTGGATGGAAAAGAGACTGGCAGCATTCCAGAGCGGAAAACACACACACAGAGAGAGAGAGAGAGAGAGAGTCTCACAGGACAATCCAGCGGTTCAGTTTTAAAGCGTATGCATAACAGGACAGATGTGTGAATTTATTTTTAATACATGTTTATTTAATGTAAGACTCTATATGCAAAATAACAAGCTCTGATCAACCACGTGTTTCTGTCATTCAGATAACACACGAGTTATTAAGCCCACATTCTGCAAACATGTATGCAATAAATACACAGTATGTTGTTCCGAATTAAAGCAATGAGTGTAAATAGTGTGAAGAGTGAGCAACTGCAGAGCTGGACTGCTGTAACATTTAAGAGAAGTTTAAATGCTTAAACGTTTAACGTTTAACATTCTTTTTCAGCTCATTTTTGAGTCTTTTTTGTAGAATATATTTTTGTAGAATTTCCTTGTTTTCATTTGAGGTTTATTAATATAATTGAAAGTGTATTCTTTGTATTGGAAACCAGCTTTGTGTCTCTGAAAACACCAGAATGCCTCTGACAAAACAATCACAACAATAATCTGATTCGCCTGTTTGCCCGTGAAGATGAATCAGTATTTGACACGCCGTTCAACACAAGAATGTCCACTGATTCACATTCCAGTTTAGAAAGTTATCATAAACGTGCTTGCAGTAAGAGTAGCAGAACACTTTTTAATGTTAAACATCACGTTTTTTTCTTACTTTATAGAAACGTTAGGGACATTTTCTTAAAATTGTGAGTTGAGTAAGCACTAGATTTACTAGTGGTAGATGTGATTGCACAGTTCAAGCATTAATTGCCTTTTCTCTTAAAGAGAGGGAGAGAGATCCTAAAGGAGATAATTTGCATTTCAGTTTTAATGAGTTTGCAGAAGTGACCCCTCTGGATCAAACATGAAAAGAAATACTTCCTGCTGCGCCCTGACCTGAATTCAGTTGTCTTCACTCTTCTACTGCATACTGAATGTTACATAACCTTGAAGGACCAGGAATACATCCAGAACACAGCATCATTTATCATAGTGCTGCTAATCTGGAGGAGAACTCGAGTGTGGAGGAATTCAGAGAAGACTGCACTCCTGCTGTGATGCTCATGAATGTTTTGCTCTTGATCACAGAATGTGGATTAATAATTTGCTTTTACTGTAATCTGAGAACAGAACTGACCTATATAGTGAGAAGGAAGATTCGCTGATTTGGTCTCTGAATGAATGAAACTGTTTCAAAATGATCTCGAATGTAATGATTCAATAAACGAAGGAATACAAAAACTGTAGCAATATGTAATCATATTATTTAGGGTGTATTCTTAATGACTGAGCTATTTTTGCAGAATATATATTATATTTCTGCATTTGGCAGATGCTTTTATCCAAAGGGACTTACAGTATATTGAAGTTCCCTGGGAAGCTCCCTGGGAATCGAACCCACAACCTTTGCATTGCTATTGCAATGCTCTACCAACTGAGCTACAGGAACATGATAATTAAATTAATTGAACAGGATATTCAATTACAGTACGGTAACAGTGAAGCCCACCCTCTGCTCTCCGATCCAGTGGTTTTTCCACCTGCCCGAGCTCTGACACACCCCACTGAATCTAAAATTATAGCTGTGAGGATATTAATAAACGACAGGAAACAAACAGCACATTAAGATGAAAAGAGCATACGATTAAAGCTGAAAGGAGGGAAGACAGCCATCTATCAGTGCAGAAATGAAGAARAGTTAGTGGTGGCTGAGGTCTGAGGTGGGAGATGGTTTCTGCTCCTCTTTTATTGGTGGAACACAGGTGATGTTCAGAGGAAGAGAAAGTGTCTTCAGGGGATGTGTTAAGCGTCCAGCCCCTCATCTCTTCTGTGATCTGCAGATTTATAACACAGCGAGAAGCAGACATACTGTTATTAAAATAAAATCATATTCTGGTCGGAGCTGCGAAGTGGAAAACGCCCAACGGGGGAAATTTGTTATGCTGGGTTATTGAGTCTGAAGTTTCCACACATGCACAAATTCACACTTAAGAAAAAATGAAACTAGAAACACTTTAATGACATTTGAAGGACACATATAGAAAAATAGTGCATATGCGATAATTGCAAGGCAAGTTGTCACAGGCAAATGTCTTCTCTAGCTCTCCGTGTAAATCAACTTATCAATCTTACAATAATTTGCATGAATTTTATCATCCAAACTGACATTCCAATATCATGCACAAGTGACTACCAAAAGTGGCATGGACAGATTTATCATCATCTTTATAAATATAAATAATGACAAACACAAGTAAAATATGCAAACCCATATTAAATACATGAAAGGCGCTTCTGTGTGTTTTGTTTGCTAAACTGATCAAGGTTTTTCTGTTCCTTCAGTCATTCATTTCACATTTAAAACACGGGGTTACATTTCACATATATGAGACGACAAAGCAAGCGAGACCTGCAGAACGTAAGTGTGTGAGTCAAACTCTTTAATATCCGCAAAGGTCACACCATAGACGCCACACAGTGCAATTTCCACAGCCTGTGCTTGACTTCAGAGAGGAAGTCCACCAGCGGCCCAGAATGTCATATGTGTCATTTCATCTCACCGCGTTATTGAAGAACACATTGAGCTTGTGTCCAGGCCTGCTGGGAAGGTGTCAAAGGTCATGACCTTCCTGCTGAGGGGTCACAGAGCTTCGGTCCTGTCTATAATGAAGCACACACAGCACACACGCACACTCCTCAAGACATTATTTGACTTCAGCGGCTTCTTGTGGCTGTATGGACCATCATGTTGCAGCTTCACATACAGTGTGATGGGAACATACAGTCCATGAAAATATTAACTGTTTGAGTAGTTTAAAGTAGTTAATTAACCTTTGTTCTTTGTTTGTAGTGTAGAAAACTACTTTCTAAAGATCACTGAAAATCACAGCAATACAATTTGTTGTGCTAAACTCACTGGTATGAGAATCAGTTCCTGTAGCTATGTTTTCATTCTAACACAACATTACTAATGATCAAAGGAGACAGTTACAAAGTGTCAATAGTGTCTTTCTCATTGTCAACATGACTTCAAACTTTCCTCCAAGTCTTATGACCAAATTACTCCTTTTCATAACTGAAAAATTACAGTGACATTTGTTACTGTGAAATGTATCATTTGCTTGCTGATGTTTCACAACCTAATTGACACCACCCTCAAAAACCTGGTAAGTCATTACTTACCTAACCATCTGTCTAATCTCTATCATCAACAGCCAGGGGAATACAGAAATCAAAGAGCCCTTTTATGAATTCACACAACACCACAGCATCGCTCGAGCGGTTCTGTAAATATTTGCTCTCTTTCATTTTGACGATGAATCGCTTCTTCTGCGAGGGGATTCATGGATAAACAAGGAGCATTTCTGGAGGACCCCACGGTCCCCATGAGTTTGTTTACAGTGTTTAGGCTGCCGTGCATGCACTCTGATGTCCTTCCTGTTTCCCATGGGTAACCCTGTTCTATCTCATCGCTCGGCTTTCCTCTCCTTGCATCTCTTCTTCATCGGTTGATCGTCCTTCCTGAAATCAGTGCTCTCCACCTCTCCATCTCTCATGTGCTGTGCCTCAGCTTTGATTTCTCACATCGCTGACACAAACATTCTTCCCCAGCGATCTTCCTGAATTTCTTCATCTTTTAAGTGTTTTATAAACGGTAGCACTTTGATAAAGCCTGTCTGGAGAACTGATTTAACCCTGACAAACACACAAAAACTGTGTTTATCCACAGATTGCGATTTGAGTTGAAGATATTCATACAAAAAAAAGGTATTCTGTTTTGCCCAGATAGAACACAGATATTAGATATTTCTATACTATATAGTTTCAATGTTCAATGTAATTTTATTTATAAAGTGCTTTTTACAATGTTGCATCGCTTCAAAGCAGCTTTACAATTAATGAAAAATAAAACACATAAAACAGAAAAATTATAAAAAATGTAAGCAAGAAAAAATAATTACTATGGAAGTCAATAGTGTCCCAAAACTGTTTCAATACAAAGACTCCCCAAAATATCTTCCTTTATGTTCAGCAGAACAAAGAAATGTATACCGGTTTAGAACAATTTGAGTAAATGATGACAATTTTCATTTTTTAGTGAACTGTCCCTTTAAGATAATTTAATAAACTATGTAGAGAGAATGTAGAGATAGGTTCAAATCAGGCTAACATTTAGCTGTGATTTGGGGTTTGTGGTATTGAAAATGTGATTCCCAGCAGAAAGTGATTAAAGAATGACTAACAGATAATAACAGACATTAGTGTGGACTGTGATTCAGATGCTACCATCAAACATGAAAGTAATTCTGATGACTATAGATCATATATAGTGGAGACGGGGTTTGATGTCATTAGGACTGGCGTATATCTCTGTAATTATAAAGTTTTAACCAAAATATCCAACAACACAAATGCTTGTTTTGTTTAGCTTGTTTAATACTTGGTATAAGAATTTAATTGTTTAAGGTTTAAAATTGTGCAGTAATTTTAATATCGTATTGTGAGCTTACTTTTCAAACTGGGTCACGATATATATTTTTCCTAGGCAATACCACTGGAAATGTTCAACAGAATTTTTTCAGCCAAGAATCTTTCAACTTTAAAGATTCACTTGAGTACAAAATCTGACAACTAGCCCCGGCGTCTGTGAATGTACAGTACACATATTGATTCAAAGTGAATCTGGGGTATGAGCCCAGTTTGTACCCAGTCTGTATCTGACCCCAGTTCACCAGCTGACACAGGATCAACACCACTGATACCGCAGGCCCCTGAAGGACGCATGGCGGATCCCAGGGGTTGATGAAACGAGTCCCTAATCTAACCCCGTCCACACAGCACAAATCTGCTGCTCCTTCAGCTCTGCTGTGCTGTGTTTTAAATGTGCTGCAGTTTCTTTCCCTTTCTTAAGAAACATGAAGAACTGCACGTAACTGGAGCTGATCTATGTATGATCCAATCAAAAGAAAGCTTTTAATATAAAACAATGAATTCATTTAGACCTCCATATACACATTAGAAATCAAAAGTTTACACAGATGATCGTAATTAAGTTTAAAAAAAGCCAAAGTCCACATGAAGTAAATGTGCTTACAAAGGAAGTTCACAAAGAAAACAGCACATCACCAGATTCTCTATGGGTCATTAAACTGATACCTCATGGATATATTACAACTGTCTTCAGTCACATTTATGAGCTTTTGTATTTCACAGGTTAAGCAATTGTAAGTCGTGTTTGCCCATAAAACAGATTTGTCACTATGCTCTGTTTACTTTCTACCCTTGTTTATGACACCTACAGCTCTATAACTCAAAGCGAGCTAATCCTGCTGACCAGGTCAGAAGAGCACACAATTAATTGTAACTCTACCACGTGTCTAAAGGCATGGGAGTGATAAAAACATAAATATGATTACTTCCTCTAATCGGAATATTTCAGAACCTTCTCTAGCCCGTCACTAATGAGGGTACAGTGTGAGATGAGTGTCTGCCTAATTCTAGTGATTTGTCGCAATCCTCTATTGTCCCCTGCTAATGACGTTCCTTTGTAAGAGGCTGGGATGAGGGCTCAAGACGTTGCCGGTGGTAGAGTTTGAGCGGTTGAGGGTTTTAGTGTGACTGGCAGCTGCAGTAATCCCTTTCTTTGTGTCCTCTGAGGGGCTGTACGAGCGCACCCCGTCCCTTCAGACCTTCCAGATGGAATCGTGGAACGAGAGAGCGACAGAAAGTATTCAGAGCCACACAAAAGCCATCGGGCCAGACCACATTTATCTTATCTTGGGTTTGGTTTTCGAGTGGCTCAGCTTTGGTTGGGTGCAGAAGCAACGTAGCTTTTTGCGGCTGGTTCGAAGCGTGCCAGAGAGCTCTTTAATTGGAGCGTCTGCCTTTGTGGGCTGAGCAGTACTTTGTAGAACTGTGGTAACTTAGACCGTCCAACACACTTTATTTATTTACCCTTCAGGCCTCAGAATGATATACAAGGGTTCTAGGAGAGTTCTTCTCGTTTAGTCTGGTTTCATGGGTTCTTTCGTTGTATGATGTGGTTGCTTCTCAGCAGTCTGTGGATTTACAGCTTGAGAACGTCAGAGTTCGCTCTTCATCGATGATGCAATGGCAGTTCCATGCTCTAGTGGCAGTTTCGGGCACCGTTTGTAGTTGACTGATGTTTTCGTTTCATTGTTTGTGCACAGCAATCAGTCAATATTTCATTTTTGATGTTCATATTTAGGTTACAACTGAAACCCTTAAAACATATCATGAGCCCACGAAAACCAAAACATAGACGGCAGCTCTTTGATTTCCAGTCAATGAGCCTCCTCACTCGAAACTTCAAATGAAACATTAAGCAACGGGATTTGATGGGAAACAAACTCCACTGATCTTCAAGCTTTCTTCTTCATTTTTACCAAACCATTGGATTAGCACCAAAAACTTTTTGGAAGCCTTCAAAACAGTCATTAATTTAATCTGGATAAATCCAATCTCAGAAATTCACACACAATACAGTTGAATCTGCTCAAATCAAACATTTAGCCAGGCAGGCCACATTAGCGCTCACGAGCGAGCTAATCGTTTGTCAAACAGATGACGAAAACTATTATATGTTTGCAACCAAATATACAAACAGATAAACACTAATACTTTTCATCATGACTAATTTTCCCAAATGGACACAAAATAATACATCTGTGCCTCATTCTCACAAAAATCAGACAGAATCTGCATATCCTTAAGAGCTGAAACAAACAGCCAAAGCCAATGAATAGCTGCTTGGGGTATGAATCTATTGCTTGTTGAATAAATTGGCCAGGGAGAAGGAAAAATAAGGGTGGAGAGATGTCTTGCTTGAGTGTACAAATCCCACTGAAGGGGCAACAGTAGCTTTGAAATAAGACTCATTCTTCTTTGGTAACTGTGTGTGTGTGCATGTGTGTTTTGCACATGTATAATGAAAAGCGGTTCGTGAGTGGAGCAGATCCTGTGCTCTGAGTGGTTGTGACTCAGGCTCTCTTAATTTAAGAGGGGATTAGGCTTGTGGAAGAACCCTACACCCTCCCTCTCTAATTGGGGACGGCTAATAGCTAGACTCCTTGAAAACTGAGCCTTTTATCTTTCCGAGCGCAAACAGAAACACAGAAAGAATCACAATGCATCCATCCGAGCGTCACACGTGATTTTCCCCCCTGAGTTCCCGGCATAGCTGCCTGCTGAATTCATTTGAATGCGTAGCAACTCGTGATGCCAGTGACATCACAACCATTGTGATGTCACTAGCATCAGCACAAAACGCGGTCAGTTAATGACATCTGTAAATCAACACAGGATTGATTCAATAAGCATTGATATATCAATAATATATATAATATATAGATAATATATAATAATAAAGATCAGAAGAACTTTCATAACAAATTTTTATATCTTTTATAACAAATATCATGATACTATAAATAGACAATTCCAAAATGTAAAGAAAATTTTTAAATGAAGAGATATTTGTAAAAAGTAAATAAATATAACACAAAATAAAGAAAGATTAGACGGTCTATGAGGTCCTCACTGTCACATTTCCTGTCACAAGCAGCACTGCGCAGACCAATTACCAAATACTGCCAAAACTGAACTCAGAAATCAACTCTGTATTCTTTACAGTTTCCCTTTCCTGGTACTTTGATGTAACACAGAAGTCAGTCTGCGCAGCGCCGCATGAGGTCAAAAACTTCTATTGGCTTTATGTGTGTTTGTTAAGCTGCACGTTAATTTTGATTTGGCAAACTAAAGTTTTTTTAAATGCAACTAAACAAAACCGCTTCACTTTGCCTATTGCTTTTAATTTTTTTTTGGCATAGTATTTTGGCATAATCTTTTAAGTTTATAAGAATTATTGTCAATTTAAGTTTTTCTAAAATTTCGAAATTAAATTCTTTTTAAATAACAACCAGCGATGACAAATGTAAGGATCTGACGTATACATTTAAAATAAGTTGACGTACAGTCGTGTTCTTTGAAGTCTTGCTGTCACAAGCGTCAGGACTGTTGGATAATGTCTTTAAAAATGGTACTGATTCAAGTCATGACAAATCAAAGGCAGGCGCAATTCCCAATATTCTGGCTGATGTTCCATCAGAACAGCTTAAAAAAATATTGCAACCAAACACTTTTTCCAGTGGATGGAAACTTCTGGAAATGTATGTGAACTCTACAACATCTCTTCTCTTGGGATTCTCCAAGAGCTGAGAGCACTTCAGAACTCTCATCAGAAGCCCTGTAAGAAACCCAAACCAGTCAAAGAGAACACACAGAAATAAAGACAGGAAATCAAAATGCATGGAGGATCTGGACAAGAATCTCTTACCAAGAAACTATAATTGAAAGAAAAGGCCCAAAAACTCTTGGTTTAAAAGCATCAGATGAAATAAGCTTGTGCACATTTTTTCTCGTCAGCTTACTGAAATAAGGCAGTTCTTTTTTCATCTGACTGAATGTTCGACTAAAAGAGGAATAGGGGAAGCGAGACCAGCTTGTGTGCCCACTAGCTTTTAGTGCGTAGCCTAATGAGTTCCTGAGGGAAGAGGCGCTGTCAGTTATCCAGCGTTCCCTTCTTCATCTCCCACCAACTCAGCCTGTACGGCAGAACTAAGGGGCATGACATAATTACAGATCACTAACTTTCCCCTCTTTTTCATATAAAGACCTACATTAACTGTGAGGAAAGAGTGCTGTGATGTGTTCAACTGCACGAGGTCCATGGGCAAGAAGTAGGTGTACTGGTTTTATAGTGGGATCGGTGATCAATGTCCTCTTCTAACCTTTAAACATCAGAGCGTACAGTTTTGTCTGAGGAAAGAAAAAATAGTAAGAGAAAATTATTGCTAAAAAAACCATCCAAAAAGTATGAAGCATGAGATCAAACAGTGTGCTATAGTTTTATTCTGCAACATTTTTAAATATTCCACTATAACTATTTAAGAAAAAACTTCTTTGATATATTGTTAGAAAAACATTCTACTAATGTTACTTTAAGAACTGTTTGATAACGTTAAAATAATTTTTAGAGAACACTTGTTAACGTTCTAAGAATGTTTCCTGTTAGCTGGATAAAAGCAGTTGTCTGTGTGTCATTTTATCTCCTGTGTGAAGTCCTCCACATGAAACCGGTGGTTTCTGTGATGCTTCCTCATGTTCAGATCTGAACATGTACAAGAACTATCACAGATGAGATCTCCTTATTATCTCATTTGTTTCTCTCAGACAGAAATGTGAGGAAACTTAAAGCAACTGTAACATTTGCTTTGGTCTCCTGCATTTCCAAAACAATTTCAACAATTGTCTTTTGTGTATCTATTTCTATTTTTCATAAGTAATTTGAGAAAAAACAGCAGAGACACAGTTGATACTTAAATAAAACAGCTGAGATCTCCATCAAATCTCCTGAGCAATGAAAGAGCAACATCTGAGCAGAAAAATTCTAGTGAGGGCGAGAAAGTGTGAAGATGAGGATATTGTGATGTCTTCATGTATTGAATGAGGAGATGGTGTTGTAAGTAGTGAGTAACACACAGGTGGGAGGGGTGCTGATTGATGGCTCGTGAGAAACAAAAACAAAAAGGGCTTGGAAACATCTGCATGTGAATGGAGCTTCAATGCAGCGTCACTGGAGAGGAGAAGCCTGGAGTAATTGCTCACAAGCTTATCAGAGAGAAAAGACTTTACATGAAAAGACAAGAATGTGTTTACTGAAGAGAAGGTATGACACCAAACACATATCACACGCAGCAGGGTCATTAAAGAGACAGTACACCAAAAATAAACATTTTGTCATGTTTTACCTACCCACATGTTTTTCCCAACCAGTTTGCTGTTGTTTTTCTGTGGGACACAAAAGAAACAACTTCATCTTCTTCAGAAACTCTTCATCTATCGACAATAAGTGACCACAACTATTAAACAGTTAGTCTTTATTGGGACAATAATGGAGGACACTGTTAGAAACAGAAGTCCATCTGTGACAAAACAAAATACTGTATCTGAAGCACTGACAACTGAATGTTCAAAAATAAAAATCTGAGACCAGGCGCATTCGTCAAGATATCATCGCTTCTCATTAAAAATGTATATCAACAAGCCCAACAGCCTCATTTTTGGCCAAATGCCCTTTAAAAAAACACATTTTGTTGTTTTAATGGAGGATACCAACAGCTTTGGGCTAATTAGCCCACTGTCATCCCACAATGCACGGCGGCGTTGATTATCTCCATTTCTCTCGCGACTCTCTAGGTATTCTGGCAGCCAGGACACGGCTGCAGGGAGGAGTGTGCCAGCCTGCAAACAGGTTGAGTGTGGTGGACCCCATGCGTTCTGTGGGCCTTGGACTCAGATCAAAGGATAGGTGCAGTGGAGAGGGGTGGAGGTGAACGGCTACGGTAAAAGCAGGAAATGTGCCAACTCGGATTTGTATACCAGGAAACCGAGGGAGGTGTGAGACAGAGAGAGAGACACATAGGGAGACAGAGAGAGAGAGAGAGAGAGAGGGAGAGATACAGGACTGACATTCACCTCATTATCACTGCTGGCTCACGATGAATCCCACAATGTATTGTGTACGATTTATATGAATGAGAAACGGTCAGTTTATGCTAGTTTGCTCAAAGCGTGTGTTTCTCAGGTGTCCGAGCTTTTATTTCAAATCAATACTGAGAGGTTATTGAAGAGAGCAAGTCTCAACCATGAGGCAAGTAATATACAGCCAACTGAAAACATAACCCTCAATTAAAAAGACAGTTCACTGAAAGATTCTGTCGTTTACTTGCATCATTTACTCGCCCTCAAGTTGTTCCAAACCCGAGAACATCTTTTCTCTGCTGAACACCAAGAAAGATGTTTTGAAGAATGTTTGTAAACCCAACAGTTGTGAGGCACCACTGACATCCTTAGTAAGAAAAAATCTTATGAAAGCCAAAGGTGCCCAAAAACTGTTTAGACTGATTCTTCAAAATATCTTCCGTTGTGTTATACAGGTTTGGAATGAACTTTAAGTCTCCTGAGGCCTAAAAAAGGATCATGAGCAACTCTCCTGTTACCCTGTTAATGAATTCATCCACTTATTTCAGTTCTTCAACAAACACAGCAGGGGATTTATCCCCCTCTGATCACATTCTGTCACTCTTCTTCTGCTCTAACCTGTTCCCCAGCGCTCCCTGTTCACCCAGCTCCACACCAGAGGTTGACGTCAGGACCTCATGTCATGTCACCTTGTGTCTTCCTTTTAATGATCTGGGATTAGTATTGTACAACTGCTGGGCCATGCGCACACACACGCATGCACACACGCATATGCACACACGCACGCACACACACTCTCGTGTTCCTGCTGTGTGTGTCTTTTGAAGAGACTGACGAGCGTCACTTCGGCACACTATCAGTGAGGTTTACACGACTCTACCCAGCATGGGCTGCACTTCCTGCAGCTCTCGCTGTTAGGTGTTAAAGGCTTGTGGGTCTAAACGGGGAAGGGAACAACACAGGAACGTTAAGGGCCCAAATGCTAATGTCTCAGCCCTCAGTGGGAATCTGGTTTCAGAAGTAATGGGAATTCAAACTCTGCAAAGGAGGTCTCATGATTTTCAAATAAACTAACACTGAACAATTGAAATAAAATAAATCCAATTCCCAGAAGTGCTCTGTATGATTAGATTTATAGTGGTTTAAGTGCAATAAATAGTGCCATGTTCATGTTTCATTGTTCAGTGATAGTATCAGATGATAATACGGTGGTATTCTGATACACACAATGGAACTGAATGATATAAGGGGCTCTCTGTTGGTTTGGAAGGCAAACGTCGTCACAGCCATCAGTAAAGCTATCACATCCTCTCACTGACGCCTCAAACACTTGGAACAAGATAAAAGAAAACTCTGTTTTCAACATTTGACTGCTGGTGTTGCGAGAGACAGAGGAAAAATATATGCAGAAATAATAACAGAAACATATGGACAAAGAACAGAAGAAAGCTTAAATGTTTGCCAGACAGCGCTGGTGGTAGATGAGGCATAAAGCGCATGTGGAAAACTCCCTTTTAGTTTTTGGGGGGTCTTGGGGTGTGGCTACCGTCACAAGAACATGATCAGTTCTGTCAAGGGTTACGAATTAGCTTTGGCTTGTGCCGACAACACAGAGCTTATCTATGTGAAGTCCAAGACCACCAAAACAATCAAAATAAGTGTTTGCCCAAACCCCTCCCTATACACAACATCCCGGTCGCAATCCAAAGAAACTGCCAAGAGAAAAATTATGGGGGATCCCAGTTTTCAGTCACAGGGTGTCAATACCAGGAGCAATCCACTGAGACCCTGAAACCCCATCGGCTGCTTTATGTATAGATTTTGGAAGGAGTGTTCGGGGTCTCAACATGAGACAGGGTTCGAGTGCCAATGTTATCTAGTCCACTGATGGTCTTGTTGTTTGAGGCTGCCTGTCGAACCCACAGCAGATCCCGGCCCACTGCCGAGCTTAATTTCTGAGCCCTCGCATAATAGACAGATTTAAAAGTTCAGCTGGAAACACGACTGAAAAGGAAGAGTTGCGTTTTCTACTGTCATCGGCTTTTATCCTTCACAAGCTTGTGAAAATTCAAAATTAGCTGTCAAATTTGGTGTAGAGAATCAGCCTCATTGGACAGCAGATTATCGTGTTAAAGAAAGCAATAAAATGCATGAAGTCATTTATTTAGTCGCTATTCAGAATGCAGCAGTGGCTATCGAGCCAAAAATATAAGCTGTACGTCACTAAAAAGTGGACATTTTAAATGATCCTTATTTTGCAGCTGCTAATTCTTCAATTTAGAGGCTCTGGAAGGCGCGAATGAGAAGGCACGTCGCTACCAGCTAATCAAAAGATTACCGTGCAGGAACAAACTACAGATTCTGAGAAAGTTTTAATTGGAGGAGAAGAAAGTGTTTGCTATCATCTTGAGGAAATCAGGCAAATCAAAGTGATGGTGAAGTTAAGACATTCTGAGTTAATGATGCAGACAAAAATGTGTGTGTGTGTGTGTGTTAAACTATAGACATGGCTGCGAACATGTGTATGTGCATATGGCTGTGTGTTTATAATTTTAAGTGTGTATATCCCTGAACAATTATTAGTGTTCCATTTAGCAATTTATATAACATTATATTAATTTATATAGTATTTGTATTACAGATAGTTCTGGTGCTGGATGCTGATTGGTCAATAGAAAGTTTTAAAAAACACTGTTCTATTATTGTTACCATATACAAACACTATACATGACACTATACAAACCATTTTATAACAGCAATAAAGCGCTCAATGCTATGCTGTATGTTGTGTTTCCTTATAAAACCCTTTAACCATGACAAAATATACAACATAATTCACAGTCTCCTGTACCTTATTGCTTTAATATTTATTTTTTTTTTAAAGAATTTAATTATATATTTAATAATTAATTTTTTGGTGATGTACTATATACTTGACCTTGATCTTAAAACCATAAAATCCACAACTTATGAATTTCTGAAATGTATGTTTCTGACTTCTGCAAGATCAAGGACACGCTTCTTCAATGGCAACATAACTGCAAACATTAAAGAAATAAATCTATTTACATCATAGGTTCATAGCCATGTTTAAAAACATGCCAAAATATCAACAGAACAACACGACGTGTTAAAAGAATTGTTTATATTTGGTGCAACATGTGACAGTCTCGTCACAGAATTCTCTCCCTTTTCTGTACTGATTTCATTTGTATTTTTATCCCCTATATTTAAAAATGAATAATATTCTTTTAAAACACTCCAGTGACAGGCTTTGAAGCGGCTGTCTTCTTCTGCCCTGTTTCATTTAGGATTGTTTAGAGAAGGAATTTGTTCTAATCTTAAGAAACAATGAAATTCT
>JAZGTJ010009888.1:0-18791 GCA_036877575.1 Botia almorhae | reverse complement strand
TGTCTCCTTTTGGAGTTTTTTTTCCTCGCCACCGTTGGCTGCAGCTCATCTGCCCTTGTACTGCCCGTCAGGAGGCTGCTGTAATCAGCTTTAATTTTGCACTAATTATTAAATTATTCTCATACTATCTATTCATACCCCTTAAATGATTGTATAACATGCATAATATCACCTGTTTCTCCTACCTGTTTCTCTTTGTCTGTATGTCTGTCTTTGTGTGTTTGTCTGTCTTTGTGTGCTGTGTACATTTATCATACATGTAAAGCTGCTTTGTTACAATGTCCTTTTGTGAAAAGCGCTATATAAATAAAGTTGAATTGAATTGAATCTATTTCAGTCCACTATAGATTTTTATAAGAGCTGTTACTGGCAGATGGGGCAGTAAAAAACGATATTACACCTTTCAGCAAACATGAAGCATGCAACTCTGTTACTCTTCATATATTCCAATAACAGAGGGTGTTTATACTAAAGTTTTTAATGGTCTGTTTAGTTCTTGTAATGATCACAAAATCTGTTACATATTTTTAGTTATCTTAGATTAACCTTCATTTGGTGATTAAAAAAACTTTCTCTGAATAAGATTAATATGTTTGCACATTTTTAAATTTCTCTACAAAATTAATTTCAAACATTTGTGCATGCACCATCAGATCAAAAGGTTTATAAGACCACGAGAAACATTTCAGTTCTAAACTTTGACCGGTAGTGTACAAAAGAATCTGTTGTCTTTAATTACTGTTGCTTGACTGTAAGCAATATCAATACCATATTTAAAAATTCATCTCACTTTTAAGTTCACTCCCCATCTGAGCTATTGCTAAAACTATAGAACAACTTTAATGTTAATTCAAAGCTGAAACATGCTTAAATGCACTTTAATAACTTACCTTACAGTTACAAACACATAATGTGTGCTGTACAATGTCATGCTGAAAACACTGTACAGTATGACTATGACTATATGAGAAAGCTCAAGGTAATGTCAAAAGTAATCACAGGGATGGAATATGAAGATTATAACAGCAAGCATTCTCCACAAATATCTGTTTGATTAAAAAATATTTCATTTCCTTTATGAAATGTTTCTCTGTCGAATGGTTGGATAAGCAATGAATTGCCAATTGAGAAATGGCTTTCAGATATTTATGACAAAACAAATGAATCATGGCAAACACAGCTGAAGAAATTGTGTGAAAATATTCTTCTGCCACGGCAACAAAAAAGTGAAGCCGAATTATTCAATTATTCAGAATTAATTTACGTTCATGTTGTCCGGTATTGACAGCCCTCCTGAGTCCCATACAGAAATACACATACATTTTTGTCCAAGGTAAGATTTTTATGTTGTAAATGTTAAAATATAACAAATCAAAAACTCATAAGGTCAACATTGTTTTTGAGGTTCTTGTGACCATTCAACAACGTCACGTTGTAACAATGGCTCAGGAGGCAGCGAATAAGGTAATAGTCGATACAAATAGGTAATGGTCGATAACCAACAGACAGGAATGGCAAGGGCACGGCACAAATTGTAATCCAAAAACAGTCCAAAAGGTCGGAGCAGGCAGCAATTATACAAACAGTAATCCAAACAGCCAGTAATCATGGCAGGCAGCAAAGGTACATACTGTAAATCCAAAGCACGGTTGAAAACGGAAAGAGATATCCAGAAAACCGCTCAGAAATGTTCAACAGGGCAAAACAAGACTTAATCAGTTAATGAGGGATGATGAGGAACAGGTGTGGAGAAAATCAACCGTGTATGTGGGTTATGGGTAATGTAGTTCAGTACAGTGATGAAGACCTCCGGTGGTCATTGCGGAAATAGCGTTCATGACACGTGACATGTTTTGATGCACCACATTTTAAAATGTAAAAAAACTAAATGACTATGAGGTTCAAGCAGAACAGCTGTATTTATATTAACAATTACGTTTTAAATTAAGAAATAAGATGTGCCTGAGAGAAACTTCTTTTTTAGAGAACTAGTGAGCCAGTTTAATTGGTTTAATTGAGTAAAGTGTTGGTGCGAGATAACTAAGTTTATTCAGAAACACTTGTGAGAAATGCATGAAGCTAGAATCAAGCAAATATAAGTGTGTTATCATGGCACTTTAACCGAGTCTCTGGATCAAGCCCCTCCAGCAAGGACAGCAGACCAAATCGTTTGCCATTTGTTTTCCTATTAAGCCTGAATGGAAACTTGTCTCTCTGGCTCGGATGTCATCCGATATCAACTCGCAAGCATCTCAGCTCGCTCTACACCAACAACAACTCGCTGGGTTAACGGCCTTAACCGAGGAGTTAGTGCAAGCATTTCAAGGGGCACGTATCGACTTACCGGACGCACCCGCTGCCAGCGCGGCTACACCTGTAAGCGCCATTGTTCCATCGACTACACCGGTAAGCCCACGCTTAGCTTTTCTGGAGAAGTTATAATACCTCCAAGTGCAAGGGTTTTTAGTTGCAATGTTCTTTGTTTTTGTCGCAACAACCAGCTCTATATCCCACAAACCAGTATAGTGGCGTTTATTTGTTCGCTTCTCTCTGGGCGAGCTTTGGATTGGGCTACCGCGGTGTATAATACAAACATCCCATCATATGATGTTTTTATCCAACGCTTTCGAGGAGTTTTTGAACACCCCACTGGAGGTAAGAGCGCAGGGGAGGAATTAATGAGCATTAATCAGGGGAAGATGACTGCAGCTGAATATGCGCTCGCTTTTAGAACCTTTGCTGCACAAACTAACTGGGTAGAGGATACGCTCAAACTAATTTTTCGACGGGGATTGAACGCTGAGTTACAGGCAGAGCTCGCTAGCAAAGACGAGGGTAAAGATTTGGGACAGTTTATTGAATTGGCGATACAAATGGATAACCTTATACGATCCCGTAGATTTCCTCAACAGTCTGTTTTGACTAATGAACTGCACACTGATAAAACTATGCAACTGGGCTCCACTCACCTAACCCATCAGGAGCGCGCCAGGCGAATTCAGTTTCATCTGTGTTTGTACTGCGGAGAAACAGGCCATCTAAAAGCTAATTGTCCCACACGTCCTCGACATGAGAATCGTCTGGTGAGTGCAACCTCAACACTCAACTCGCCACACAATGTTTGCTCATTGCCCGTTATGTTAACTTTAAATAACCAGAGAATGAGAACCACAGCCCTAATCGATTCTGGAGCGGCCGGTAAATTCATTTCTGAGAGGTTTGCTCAAGAAAATCATATTCCTGTTTCTCTTTCACCTTATTCATTAACAGTGGAAGCATTAGATGGACATCCCCTGGGTAAGGACGGATCGACTGGACTCACAGAACCGCTCACATTAACAGTAGGCCTCCTACATCAGGAGGAGATACAATTTTATATAATACCCTCAGCTCATCATGACATAATACTCGGTCTGCCCTGGTTACAACAACATGAACCAGTCATCTCTTGGAAAGAACGCAAACTAGTACGCTGGGGTCCTCTCTGTATGAAAACCTGTCTCTCTCATGTCCAGCTAAAACCTAACACTGAACTCTCTATCGCTCCAGATCCCCAAGTTCCAGAGCCATATCAGGACTTATGTAAAGTGTTCAGTATGAGAAAAGCCTCACGTCTCCCGCCTCATCGCCCCGTAGACTGTGCTATAGATCTTATACCTGGTGCTACTCTCCCCAAAGGCAGAATTTTTCCCTTATCTCAGCCAGAATCCAAAGCCATGAGTAACTACATTAAGGAGGAATTAGAGAAAGGCTTCATTAGGCCTTCCAACTCCCCAGTATCAGCAGGGTTCTTCTTCGTGAAGAAGAAAGATGGCACTCTACGTCCTTGTATTGATTATCGTGCACTCAATGAAATCACCATTAAATTTCGATATCCTTTACCTCTAGTTCCCTCTGCTTTGGAACAATTACGTCAAGCCAAATACTACACTAAACTAGATTTACGCAGCGCTTATAATTAAATTAGAATCCGCGAGGGAGATGAATGGAAAACTTCTCTACTTCTTCTGGTCACTATGATGGTCACTATCTCGTAATGCCCTTTGGATTAGCTAATAGCCCCTCTGTGTTTCAGGCCTTTATGAATGACATTTTTAGAGACAAGCTCGAACGTGGTGTCATAGTATATATAGACAATATTTTAAATTTACTCCAATTCTCTTGAAGAACATGTCGACCAAGTAAGAGCAGTTCTAGAACGTCTTTTAGAGAATCAATTGTACGTCAAGCTAGAGAAGTGTGAGTTTCATAAAACTAGCACTTCCTTCCTGGGGTATGTAATTAGTCATGAGGGTGTAGCTATGGATGAAAGAAAGGTTGAGGCAGTCACAAATTGGCCACAACCCACTACTGTAAAGGAACTCCAGAGATTTTTAGGTTTAGCTAATATCTATCGTAGATTCATACAGGGTTTCAGTTCCATAGCTTCTCCACTAACTGCACTCACCAAAGCAAGTAAGGGTAAATTCAATTGGTCACCTGCCGCAGAGAAAGCTTTCAATGAACTTAAACAACGTTTTACCTCAGCCCCAATATTAAAGCATCCTAATCCAGAGTTACCATTCGTAGTGGAGGTAGATGCTTTAAACACTGGAGTAGGTGCCATCCCTTCTCATCGACAGGGAGATAACCCCAAGCTGTTCCCTTGTGCTTATTTCTCTAGGAAGTTATCAAGCGCAGAACGCAACTATGACGTGGGCAATCGTGAATTGTTGGTAATTAAACTAGCTCTAGAGGAGTGGAGACACTGGCTCGAGGGAGCTAAACACCCGTTCTTAGTTCTTACCGATCATAAGAATCTCGAATATCTACGCAATGCTAAGAGATTGAACCCAAGACAGGCCCGTTGGGCTCTTTTCTTTACCCGATTTCAATTCACTGTAACCTATCGCCCAGGCACAAAGAATGTAAAGGCAGACTCTCTCTCTTGACAGACCAATGAGAATCCCAAGGATTTTTCTAAAGAACCCATTATCCCCGATCGCCTACTGCTAGCTCCTGTCATTTTGGACATTTCTACTGAAATTAACCAATTTAACGAGCAAACGGCACCACCCCAAGAATGTCCACCCAATGTTACCTATGTTCCTGAGCCACTGCGTAAGAGACTTTGGTCCACGATCTCCCCAACTCCGGTCATCCAGGTATTAACGCCACAGTCGATTTATTACGCAACCGCTATTGGTGGCCCTCTATTACCTATGTTAAACAATGCCCTATCTGCCAATCCTCAAAATCTCCCAAGCACTGTCCAGCCGGTTACTTCAACCATTACCCACTCCCTGCCGTCCCTGGTCACACATCGCAATTGATTTCATCACCAATTTACCTTCCTCTCAGGGCCACACAACCATCCTAACCATAGTTGATCGCTTTTCAAAGGCTTGCAGGCTAATTCCCCTCACTAAACTACCCACGTCCATGGAAACAGTGGAACTATTATGCAACCAGGTGTTCAGATTTTACGGTTTACCCGAGAACTATCGTATCTGACAGAGGGCCTCAATTCACTTCAAGGGTATGGTCCGCCTTCCTCAGGACTCTTGGGGTGAATGTGAGTCTTACTTCCGGTTACTTCCGCAATCTAATTGTCAGACTGAATGCCTTAACCAGGAGATAATCAGATTTCTCAGGTCATACTGCCAATCCAACCAAGAGGACTAGAGTAAATATCTATTCTGGGCTGAATACGCCCAAAACTCACTCGTTAAACCGGCTACTGGTATCACCCCTTTCAAGTGCATTCTAGGATTCCAACCACCACTATTTGCCTGGTCCGGTGAACCCACTGAGCTTCCTGCAGTTAATGAATGGTTACAGAGAAGTAAGGAAACTTGGGACAGAGCACACACACATCTACGCCAAGCTGTTAGAAGGCAGACTACTCAAGACCAACCTAACACCTACTTTACACCAAGGTATGTTGGTCCTTTCCAAATCACTCGACAAATTACCCCTGTTTCATTTAGATTACAACTCCCTGCTAACTACAGAATTTCCCCCACTTTTCATGTTTCCCTGCTCAAACCGGCTGCCGCACCGGAGAGGGAGGCTGAGGAAGTACCCGAGGAACGGACCCCCCCTTTGGTGGTAGACGGCGAGGAGGCCTACCGTGTCAAGGAGCTCCTGGATTCCAGACGTCGGGGTCGTGTCCTGCAATATTTGGTCGATTGGGAGGGGTACGGACCAGAGGAGAGATCTTGGGTAAATGCAGGAGATACCCTGGACCTAACTTTAACTGAGGAATTTCATCGCACCCATCCGGGTAAGCCGGCCCCTCGACCTCGTGGCAGACCCTGACGCCGGGGGCCTTCTCGTGTCAGGAGCCGCTCGCACCCGAATACTGAGACATCTTCCACGAACTACATTTCCCATAATCCACTCTGTCCCGCTGATTACTACACACCTGAACTTCATTACCACACCACTATATAAACTGGACTCCATGTTTGCCTCAGTGCGAAGTCTTGCTAACTCTGGTTACAATTCTGAGCGTTTTTCATTGTCTGGATTATTGTGTACCGTTTTTGGATTGATACCTGGTTCTCGATTGTTTTCTGCCTGCCTTTTGACCACAGCCTGTTTATCGTTTATTGATTGTTCTCTGCCTGCCTCGACCCTTGCCTGTTTGATGATTATTGATTGTTCTCTGCCTGCCTCGACCACTGCCTGTTTACTGTTTTGCTGCCTGCCTATTGAATTGTGCCCTGTTTATCATTAAATACACTGCAGATGGATCCAAACGCTTCTGAGCATTTGTTACATTGTAAAACATATTTAAATTCATTCTGTAGAATGTCTCCAAAAATCTGGACATAAATTGTAATGGAAACTTATGGAGAAATGAGTGTGTGCTATAGAAATTTTCAAGGAGCGCAAAAGAATATAAGAAGGAAATAAAAGGACAGTCATTTGATTCTCTTTTCTGGTAGCTGCATTACAGGGATTTATAGTTTGTAAAGACAATAGGAAATGCTGTTTTTACCAGCTGCTGGCCTTGTGGCCCCCATCCCGCGTACTGCAGATGAGCATTTCTCACTTCTGGAGGGTTCAGGATCCATGTTTCCCTATGAGAAATACAAACATACATAGTCAGACAGAGAGATGAAGATGCAGGGGGTATGTTCAAAACTACATTTTCTAAATTGAGTTGGTGGGTTGTTTGAACTGGTCAACTAGTGAGTCTATTGTCAAAACACATCAGATACTTTTCTTAAGGTCAATTATAGAGGATACCCTTGTATTCAAAACAGGTGGACAGAGATTAACAGAGGTGACATTTTACCTGATCTTAAAATGGCACATTATTTTTACCATGTGTAGTAACTGAACATGATTTTTGAATTCTGGTCTACACAACTTTCAAGACAGTGGTTTGAGGGAAGATTATCAAGAAATACTGATTTACATTTTAATCTGTTTCTCACATTTTCATATGGTTTCAGATTATTTCAAATAAGCTTTGTCAAATAAGCATTCAGCTTTGTTGTTATACAACAAACCTTTTAGGTATTTACAGTGCCTTGCAGAAGTATTTATACCCTTTAACTTCTTCACATTTTTTCACCTTACAACCACAAACTTAAATGTATTTTATTGAGATTTTATGTGATAGACCAACACAAAGTAGTACATAATTGTGAAGTGGAACGAAAATGATATGACAGTTTTTTAAAATGTTAAGCAAAAAAAAATCTGAAAAGTATGGCGTGCATTTGCATTCAGCCCCCTATACTCTGATACCCCTAAATAAAATCCAGTGTAATCAATTGCCAAGTCACCTAATTAGTTAATAGAGTCCACCTGTGTGTAATTTAGTCTCAGTATAAATACAACTGTTCTGTGAAGGCCACAGTGGTTTGTTAGAGAATACTAGTGAACAAACAGCATCATGAAGACCATGGAACTCACCAGACAGGTCAGGGATAAAGTTTTAAAGCAGGGTTAGGTTATAAAAAATATCCCAAGCTTTGAACATCTCAAGGAGCACTGTTCAATCCATCATCCAAAAAATGGAACAAGTATGCCACAACTGCAAACCTACCAAGACATGGCCATCCACCTAAACTGACAGACCGAGCAAGGAGAGCACTGGTCAGAGAAGCAGCCAAGATGCCAATGGTCACTCTGGAGGAGCTGCAGAAATCCACAGCTCAGGTGGGAGAATCTGTCCACAGGACAATTATAAGCCGTGTACTCCACAAAACTGGCCTTTATGGAAGAGTGGCAAGAAGAGTGAGAAGCCATTGTTAAAAAAGACATAAGAAGCCCCGTTTGCAGTTTGCCACAAGACATGTAGGAGACACAGCAAACATGTGGAAGAAGGTGCTCTTGTCAGATGAGACCAAAGCTGAACTTTTTGGCCTGCATGCAAAGCGTTACATGTGGCGGAAAAGTAACATTGCTTATCACCATGAACACACCATCCACTGTGAAACATGGTGGTGGCAGCATCATGCTGTGGGGATGCTTTTCTTCAGCAGGGACAGGGAAGCTGGTCAGAGTTGGATGGAGTTGGATGTTGGATGGATGGAGCTAAATACCTGTTGGAGGCTGCAAAAGACTCGAGACTGGGAAGGAGAATGGTTTGGTTCAAAGAATATGCATGTGAATGGCTCAGTCATGTGAATGGCTCAGTCAAAGTCCAGACCCAAATCCAATTGAGCATCTGTGGCAAGACTTGAAAATTGCTGTTCACAGACGCTCCCCATCCAATCTGGCTGAGCTTGAGCTATTTTGCAAAGAAGAATGGGCAAAAATTTAAGTCTCTAGATGTGCAAAGCTGGTAGAGACATACCCCAAAAGACTTGCAGTTGTTATTACAGCTAAAGGTGACTCTACAACGTATTGACGCAGTGGGGCTGAATACAAATGCACATCACACTTTTCAGATTTTTATTTGCTTAAAATTTTGAAAACCATGTATCATTTTCATTCCACTTCACAATTATGTGCTACTTTGTGGTGGTCCATTACATAAAATCTCAATAAAAACATTTAAGTTTGTGGTTGTAATGTGACAAAATGTGGAAAAGTTCAAGAGGTATGAATACTTTTGCAAGGCACTAAAGGTATGTGTTTGTTTGTTTTTTAGGGCATAGCCGACTATGTTTACTATAAACTATCTTTTACATGCCAAAAGCTAAGATACACATTTCTTTTTCTGTGTATAGAAATATAAGGGTTAAACATTCATGTGCTCAAAAGACTAACACCATCTCCACATGGTAAAGCGACTGTGTGTCAAGAGATATTGATGTCATTGTGGTGTACTACACAATCTGATATAACAGCATGGAAAATAAAGTCACATGGGGAATTCCTGCAAAATCCCTGTATACTGTTAAATCTGACCGGTGCAGCATCTGCTCTGCTCACACAGCTCATAAATACAGATGCTTTACTCCACTGATGATTACAGAAGCACTGTGCAATGCTGTCAAAAAATATCACAGGTGACACAAGCTATAGGTCTCTGTGCTAATCACAGCACACATAAGGCAGCGAGTGTGGTGATGCGGCCACAGGGAAGTGGTGGAGGAAGACTGCGTCCTCTGATTGGCTTTGACACATAGTGTGATCTACAACTGCAAAATGCTGTGCCAATGATTTTCTCAGTTGGTTGTGTAATGACGAATAGACTTTGTAAACTAATGTAACTGTTATACTGGGGAACTTACGGATTCTCCAGACTGCAAATGATGTAGTCTGCAGTGAAGGAGTGCTCGTAAACCTGAGAGTTTGGACAACACAGAGAAATATTAGACAGAGAGGGAAAAAGAGAGTGGGGGTGGGGTAGAGAAAAAGCAACATTCATTTACACCCTGTTTTAGCCACAACCCCTTAACACACAGCTCTAATAAAAAGGTTTAATAAAACAATAATATATTATATATTGTTTATTAAATCAATTTGAGTAATATATTTTATTAATCACAAACAATTCTTCCAAGTGTAGCTATGCAAGCTTAACTGTTGCATTCCGAAACAATTATGTGTTGCATTCCCAGCACTGAGACAAAGGGCGCTATACTCAGCATTAGTATAACTGTCTTCTTCTCTTTTTCTCTTTCAGAACTGCTGTCATGACAACTCAATGGTTTGAAGAGAATCTGGCTAAGCATCTTAGCTAAACATTTGAAATGGTAAGATGTTGACATAATAACACACCATTAAACTTGTACAATTGTCTGTGTGCCTGCAGTATGGTTTTTTTGGGTCGCCTGGTGCATTAAACATGCTCTAGGGAACTTTTTTCTCACAGCCACACATAAAATGACACAAATACATTTTTTATAACATCCAAAGATTATAAAAAGTAAGACTGGTAAGACTAAAGTAAGACTTAAAGAAGACTAGGGAAAGGCCCAAATCTTTAGCACACATGCATATTGGCTATTTCATATTGGCTTCAAATGTGACTCATCCAATCAGATTTTAGAGCTGGACCTCTGCTGTATGAAATCCAAATTTATCTTTGGTGTAAGAAGACATGGGAGCGGTAACAGGCTGCTGTTGTATCACTCTGAGGACGGTGTCAACAGCTGTCTACAAGTCAGAGGGCTGACCGCAGCATATGCTCACTGCTGACATGAGATGACACGTGCTGTAGCAGAACTGTTAATACTGTCAAAGATTAACATTCAACACCTGCACTCTTCAGAACCCTACCCAGCTTACACCATTGGAGAAAGAGAGACAGACAGAAATAGAGAGAGAAAGAGAGGGGAGAAAAGAGAAGATAAACTGAGATGGGGAGAAAGAGAGAGAGGATAGAGAGAGGGAGAGAGAAGACCAAAACAGAGTTTTAGAACGAAGGGCGTTTATGAACATCTTAGTGTGTGTGCACGCAATAACAGCTCGGGGACGAAACTGTCATCCATCAAGGTGATGCTGGGACGGGCACAGAATGACAAACTAGCCAGCGCATGCACACTCTTTTTTTTGTGTTGTGTGTGTGAAGTGCTTTGGTGTCACTGTCCCAGCATTGATCACACCTTCTCCATCTCTTGTGCTATATGAGACAAAAGACTGATCAAACTGATCTCATCACCTGCTGCTCTGGACTCCAGTGTCTCTGACTCAACCGTCCATCAGTAATCAGCTTTAAAGAACTGTTATTTTTGCCCACTCTTATAAATTTTACATATTAGAATTAAAATTAAGCGAAATAAAGTGCAATTAAAAAACATAAAATTAAGGTTATCATTTACATTTTATTTATGAAAGCCAAACAATCAGACAGGCCCTGACACAGCAACCTATATGAAACTGTACGCTTCTGGGGGACGGGTGTGGGGCAGAACTCGGGCAATCAAACCAAGTTTGAAATCAGCCCCGGACATTCTTTCAGCTGGCAGGTGTGTGTGGCTGGTCTGCTGGGTAACTGCTGTGATGTGTGTTTAATTCTGATAAAGCAGTACAGTGTGACACCTTTTCACCTTGTGTCATGATTACTACGTGTCAACACATGCATGCAGACAAACTCACCGGCTGGACATTGTAGGCCAGTAGAACAAGTTTCATGTCTGGGGAAACCTCATACTTGCTGGCTTTGTACATTTCCTGGAGAAGAGACAGAAAAAAAGGAATATTTATTAAGAATAGTTTTGTTATAATATTACCTGAACGGCTCTGACAGACTGTTGCTTGCTGACACAGGGAAAGTGTGACACTAATTAGAGCCACCACTCCTTTGATTCTGAGCAAACATCATGTTCTGTGTTCCTGCCTTACTTGAGTTACCACTGACTCATGCTGTTACGAGCTGCACAGAACATTGTGCTAACGACGGATGGTTTCGGCTTTATTAATAACAATAGAACTGGCAGTACTATATGATCTGCTGACAGTGGCGCATTTTTTACTGCGCAGCATGCTGCGTGCTATTGCCTAAATGTGCATGCATGTGCAGAAGATGATGTGAAATTTGGAAAAGGATTTATCTTCTATAAATTGACATATTTCTGAGTGAAACAGATAAGACTGTAGGACAGGTCATGGTTGCATGTATTAGGGACTGGATTGTGAACATTAGGCTATAATAAATAGCATATGAATTGTTTACTATCATTATACCTTATTATATTATTATACCTTTTGGTTAAGAACAAAGTTGTATAAAGGGCCAGGGATGTTTATTAACAGTTAACAGATTTTATGATTTAAGGTAAAGAAAGAACAAAAGAAGAAAAAAACACTTACAAACTTCCTGTTTGTCACCAGGATTGTGCTCTCATTGGTTTCCATGTTGAAATGAACCACATTACCCTCACGGGTGCGATAGAGGAGCTCATTACCTGAATGAAGAGAGGATAAGAGGCTATGGCTTATAGTGAAGAAATATGTATAGGTTGTTTATAAACAACAGATACTTTTTTTCAACTCACTCACTATATAACACAACACTTGTGGTATATAAAAGTCTTTATATGCACAGCCTTCATGTCTGTAAAAGGTTCAATGCTTTGCTGCTTGCACAAGGGAATTGGAAATATTTAATGCATGCAGATGCAATAATTCACTCTTTTCTTAAATACTTGCATGACAGCCATAATTATAATCTCAATTTTAAATACAATTATACATAGTAGAGCAGCCCTACTATGATCGGTTTCCTACTTTCTCCATTTCAATAATCTAGTCCATGATTCAACGTTCCCAGCTGTACCGGGGGGTTGACAGTTGAAATGGAAAGATAAAAGTTTTTCTTTTTCATTTTTTTCCATTAGTGACTTTGGCAAGGACATCAGCCAAAAGCTCTTTGAAAGGTCTGGATTGTAACACATGGCCCTCGGTGAGAAGACTGCAAAATGAGCAAACAGCCTCATTGCCAGTTTTAATTGTGGATTAGAGGAATGGCACACATAGGCTTTTTTTATCTAGCTTGCATAACTAATCGGTGATAAGAGGTGACACAATTACCATCGCAATCACATTAAAGCCAAAGTGGAAAACATTGAAATCACAGCAATTCTAATGGGTCAAAACTCAGCAGTCACATGAAATGCAATTAACTCTTTTTCTATGCATATTCAAAATGCAGAAAATATGAAGTAAATAATCTGAGACAGCATTAACGCATGAGATACTTAACATACTCTGTGATAAATGATAATGGCCCAAACCATGTTTTTTCCTTTAATGGTTGTTGCAGTCCTCAGAATGGTAAATTGTCTCATTTTATGGTAATTGTTGGAAAAAGGTGCTCTTCGCTCTGGCATTTTCAGGCCTGAAATCGACTGGTGAGCTGATAAGATGCCAGAACAATAATTTGTCGACCTGACAGATTCCCACTTTTCTTGCATGCACTTTTCCTCTGACCTGATGTTGGACTGTAGTTTCAGATCAGAAGCTCATCATGTGTCCTTCTCCCCTCTGCCCTCATTCATCTCTCAGACTCCATCCATCACACATGCAGACAACACTTTTCTGATCACTCAATTCCACTGTTTCAATTGAACCTGAATTACTTTATTGTTGTTTTATATGTCAAGAAATTAAGCCTTAAGTCAACTTTTCATTGGATTTACTTCCACAACTACACAGCAATCGAGCAACGCAAAATAAAGTACAAACCTTTCATGTCACTATAATCATTGAATAACTTTCTAAAAATGTGTCTAGGCCCTGTAATTTCTACACTGTAATTAATGTTGACAGCCACATAGTAATGAAAGTTTTTTAGTTTTGTTGCATGCTTGCTGTGTATTGGGTCTTACATTGTCTACACTACCAATACGCAGCATAACATATCAGAGCTTTGTGCCATTAACATTTAGGACTGTAGCTTAAAACATTTAAACATTTCACCTGTGTGTTCTGCTCCATTTCATTAAATAGACTTGCTTTTGAATGCAGGTATGCATACCAGTGTAAACATCCACAAAGGCAGCATACTAAAAACCATATAACCTTATTAGTTACTGATTTAAAACACTCATAATGAATAATAGAAACCAACTTTGCTAATGTATACTCGTGAACAACATAAATAGTACCTCAGGCTAAGCTAACCCAACACTACACAATAATATTGCTAACATTAGTAAAACAGATAGCACAAAAAAATAAAGTAGTGCATTTTTAACTAGAAATAACCAATGGTGATGATGCCACTGAAATGTTTGCTCATGGAATTGCTATGGCTACTTTGGTCTTACATCTGTTCAGTCATCTAGAGCAAGCATTAACCAATGTTGAGGACTCTGCTTTGAATCTATCCATCTATCCACATGGAATCTATCTGTCTTTAAATCTATAAAATGCTTTTCAGGTGGCTTCACGCAGCTAATGGCACAATCTTGCATAATCAGGCAGACAGGCTTCTTGGAATTTAAATACTTTTGTTATGCTTCTCACCATACCATACATACCATACACCATTTGGTTTAAAACACAATTAACCAGGAAGCAGGGAGTACAGTAATAATATGCAGAAACTGTTACGGAGGAGGTTTCCGCTCATCCGCTGTCTCATCTACATTGCTCTGTTCGCCGTTTTTTTGACTTGTGCCTGTTTTTGAATTGTGATTGTAAATAAACTACTGCATATGGATCCCACCGCTTCCGTGTCTTTGTTACAGAAGACATCGCCACCAAGGGATCCAGCAGTCATCCGCCATTTTTCCGTCGAGCTATCAGCCCAGGCAGCTCAGTCGTCAGCCCATCAGCAGCAGCTAACACATCTAACCACGCTCACGGAGGAACTGGTACAAACGCTCCGAGGATCCCAGTTTTTCCCTTCATTCACTACGCCTGCCACAGCCCCAACACCCAGCCACCCTCCTCCTGCCCAGTCTACCCGGTGAGTCCACGATTAGCATTCCCCAACAAATTCAATGGTGAGCCGGGCAGATGTAAAGGTTTTTTGCTACAATGCTCCCTTTTTGTTTCTCAGCAACCCGTTTTGTACCCGACAGACAGCAGCCGCATCGCTTTTGTTTGCTCTCTGTTAACAGGTAAGGCGCTGGACTGGGCTCCCGCTGTATGAAGGCCAGATGGTTCCGTATTTCCCAAATTTGAATCCTTTTTACACCAGTTTTATGAGGTTTTTGAACACCCTTTTTAAAGGTTGAGCCCCGGCGAACAGCATCCCACCGCTGCAGAGTATGCCTTGAATTTTCGAACCCTCTCAGCGCAAACTAACTGGGTAGAGGACACGCTCAAACTATTGTACTGCCGGGGTCTCAATAACGTTTTCCAGTCTAAGCTAGCCTGTCGAGATGAGGGTCGTAGCCTGAGTGAGTTTATAGAGCTTTCTATTCAGGTTGATAATCTGATTCGAGCCTGGCGCCCTTGCCTACCCTATACATTCCACAGACAAGAATGTGCAGCTGTTCCCGAGCCTATGCAGATTAATTATACTCACCTTAGTTTCGAGGAGCGTGAGAGCCGTCTACGATCCTGATTGTGCCTATACTGTGGTAACCCCGATCAATCCGAGTCCCTGTCACAATAATTAGCCAACGCATTGTAGGAGTTCCACTTCCAAAGACTGAGGACATTTATAGAAAGCGTTGTCTCAGCAGAGCACGCAAAATTATAAAGGACCCCTCTCACCCTGCCCATAGGCTCTTTGCCCCCCTGCCATCTGGGAGGCGCTATAGGAGCCTCTGGACCAAGACAAGCAGGTTTAAGAACAGCTTTTTCCCCACAGTTGTTTCCTTGCTGAACTCTGTCTCCACCCGATAACCCACACACTGACTGAACACTTGTCACACACACACACTGACTAAACACATTAAGATCAGTGTATATAATCATTCGGTATGTGTATATAATCATTCTGTATATTTACTCTTCTGTGTACAGTTTACATATGGAAATTATTCTCTTTCACTCAACTACCTCTGTATACTGTGATATACTGTTTATATTCACATTTTCCATATATATTATTTATATATTTTTATTCTTGTATTTTTATATATAGTTTATATTGCTAGGAATTTATTTATTATTGTTATATAGACCTATTATTTGCACTGTAAAAATGCACTTCTGGTTAGATGCTAACTGTATTTCGTTGCCTTATACCCACATGTGCAGTGACAATAAAGTTGAATCTAATCTAATCTAATCTAATCTAATCTAATGATTTCTCTATGGGTTCTGATGCTCTTATTGAGCCACCAATTTTATCTCTTTAGACTTTGCTAGGAAGAATAACTTTCCTCTAATTCCCTGCTCTTCTTCCTTAGAGGTGGTGGCCCTAGATGATCGCACTTTGGGACTGGGACGAGTGGAGCACCAAACTGAGGATTTACATTTGTTTGTGGGGGTGCTCCATTCTGAAAAACTAAGCCTTTTTGCCATCTCCGCTCCCAATCACACTGTTGTTTTAGGTCTACCCTGGCTACGCACACACACGAGCCATCCATTTCGTGGAATATGGGAGAAATCACTCATTGGGGAACAAATTGTCACCTGTCATGTTTGCATAAGGTTGCTCCTGCACAACCTGCTGACGTAGAGACAGACTCAGAGATTCCACATCTTTCTACTAAGATTCCACCCGAATATTCTGATTTAGCTGTTGTATTCAATAAACAAAAGGCCTCACAATTACCCCTTCATCACAATTACCCCTTCATGTAGATTGCGCCATAGATCTCATTCCCGGAGCTAAACCCCCTAAGGGTCGTATTTTCCTGCTCTCTCAACCCGAGTCAGCTGCAATGCAGCAATACAATGATAAAAAAATGGCTAAATCTCCCATCCAATTCCCCAGCTTCCGCTGGTTTCTTTTTCGTTAAGAAGAAGGACGAGGGGTTGCTTCCTTGTATTGACTATCGCGCCTTAAACGAAATTACCAATAAGTTCCGTTACCCTCTTCCACTCATCCCAGTAGCTTTAGAACAACTCTGCCGTCCTAAATTTTTCACTAAACTTGATCTCAGAAGCGCATATAATCTGGTTCGCATACGGGAGGTGCATGAGTGGAAGACAGCATTCTCAACATCTACCGATCACTACGAATATCTTGTCATGCCTTTCGGTCTAGCGAATAGCCCTTCCGTGTTTCAGTCATTCATGAATGACATTTTCCAGGATATGTTGAGTAGGTATCCTATAGTCTATACAGATGATATCTTGGTTTATTCAGAGATGTTGAAAGAACACATCAGTCATGTTCATTCCGTTCTTCAACACCTCATTCAGCATAATTTGTACGTAAAAGATGAAAAGTGAATTCCACATCACTTCTTAGGTTACGTCATTAGTCACGAGGGGGTGGGCCATGGATGATAGAAAAGAACGAGCTGTTACAGAATGGCCACTCCCTAAGACCCTTAAAGAGCTGCAACGCTTTCTGGGCTTTGCCAACTTTTATAGTAGGTTTATTAGAAACTTTAGCTCTGTAGCGCCTCTATTAACCTCAGTGACCAAGCGTTCTTCACACAAACTAGTATGAAACAAGATGGCTCTGAGGGCTTTTTCTGATTTAAAGAACCGGTTCACTACCGCACCCATTTAACGCCACCTGGACCCTGAATTGCCCTTTATAGTGAAGGTTGATGCCTCGAATATTGGCGTAGGTGCGGTGCTTTCTCAGCATCATGGTCTACCCCCTGGAATGTACCCCTGTGCGTATCTTTTGCATAATTTTGTTCAGCAGGCGAGAGCTTATGATGTAGGAAACCAAGAATTACTAGCCATGAAGCTTGCCTTGGAAGAATCATAAGAAGATCATAAGAATTTAGCATACTTGTGTTCGGCCAAGCGCCTTAATCCCCGCCAAGCTAGATGGTCTCTATTTTTCACTCGTTTTGATTTCACCGTCACCTACCGACCCGGTTCCAAGAATACCAAGGCCGATGCCCTGTCCCGTCAAGCTGAAGCTAACCCCAAGTCATGTTCTCCGGAAAATATTCTCCCTGAAAAGTTGTTGGTGGCCCCGGTTCAGTGGGATTTACATACTGAAATAGTTAATGCCAATGAGGCCCGTTCATGACCCCCGGACTGCCCCCAAAACTTAACATTCGAAAAGCGACTAATCACTCAAGTTCACGAAAACCCTAGCTCAGGTCATCCGGGTATCGCTGCCACCATCCAGCTGTTAAGAAATCGCTACTGGTGGCCGAAACTCCCAAGCGGTACCATCTCATTCATACACAACTGTAATATGTCAGACCACTAAGAACCCCAGACAGCTACCTGCTGGCCTTCTGCAGCCTCTGACCACACCTTAAAGACCCTGGTCCCACATAGCTATTACCACCCACAGGCTAATGGACAGACTGAGCGTCTAGGAGTCTGGGAGAAAGCCCACACCCATCTTCTTTATGCTGTCAGCAGATTCTGTTATGGAAGAGGTTTCTGCTCCGCTCTGCTCTGCTCCGAAATTCCTCTTTAATTGCTCTGGGGTGAAAAGTTTAAAGACCCCCTAAAAAAAAAGTTTATAATGTTGTTTATGGCCTTCCTGATTTTGACAAGTATGAGAAGTTCCTGGGTCAACATCAATGTTGATCTTGGAACAACATTCCAATCAACCATCAGATTTGAGTTAGTATGAAGTTAGACATAACCAGGGTTAGGTGCTTCTATACCATTGTTATTCACCAATCAGTTCCTTCTGAATTTAGGGATTCGCTGGGTTTAAGGGTAGGGATGAACAGTTTCGAAAAGCGACTAATCACTCAAGTTCACGAAAACCCTAGCTCAGGTCATCCGGGCGATTTTGTCTCCCTCCGTTCGGGAAATCGGATCACGCCGCCATCTTCCTTATGCCGAAATATAAACAACGGCTCAAGCAGGAAGTTCCGGCTCGGAGGGAGGTCTCACGCTGG